>LS538064.1:10353-20681 GCA_900490775.1 Pristionchus maxplancki
TCGTTTACTCTTTTTTTCTAACGTCGCTTCCTTAAATAAGTATGACATGTACCCATTACCTCCATTACCGGTCATTAGTGTTTTCAAAATTGTCATGGTATTTCGTTGCTCCTTAGAAAAGTAATGCTATATTCATTTGATGATGCGTCTACGCGTTCTATTTCATTCGAACATGAAACCTCTGCAATCTTTAGTTATTAGAACACTTGAGCTGTAATCGGTCTTGCCAAGACTACCCTGTAATATTTATCTCGGAGCGTTTTTAGACATTTGTATATGGCAATGGGGTGTTTGTGATCATTATTCATTTACATTTTGCTTATTACCTTTTCTTCTTCCTTTCGCATAATGAAGTATTTACGGATAATAATTAAAGTCCATGAGCTCGTCGCAATCAGCGGAGAATGGCCCACGAAATATATTATCCTCACAAACACAATCAAATGGATCTCAATCTCGAGTTCCCACTGACGAGGAGGTTGCACTAATCGAGAAAACTAAGGTTTAATATATTTAATACATTGTTTGTATTAGTTTTCTGATAGGTTACAACATCACTTTTGGAATACATCGATAAATTCAAATTGCCATACATGAATGACGTCTCATGCTATGAGAAGCTTCTTAAGATCGGACAGGGAACATTCGGGTATGCTTATTTAAATAGATCCTAGTTTATCTCATTTTTAGCCATTTTCAATAACGATCTTTCAGGGAAGTCTTCAAAGCGCGATGTAAAAAGAGTGGAAGGATGGTTGCATTAAAAAAAATTCTGATGGAAAATGAAAAAGAAGGGGTGAGGATTTTCATTTTCTCTTAAAAAGTGTGATCTCCTGAATATCCACTCCAGTTTCCCATAACTGCTCTACGGGAGGTTAAAATGCTGCAACAGCTAAAACATCAGCACATCACAGAGTTGATTGAGATTTGCAGCAGTAAATGTGAGTGGTAATTCTTTTTCCACCTTCTTTGAGTGTTCCGCCTCAAAGTGGTGCCCTAACATGCATGGGCATCACTGTTGGCAGCAGCAGTACCCACCTGATTCTCATAAAATTATGGTAAAACTAGGCATCAAGCCCATATACTTTCGTATTTTTGTTACATAGCCATCACATATGCATTCCCCAGCAACAATTCCAACCCATGTATGTACCCTAACATCAAATAATTGCAGCTGGTAATCCGCAGAAGGAGAGGGCTACATTCTATCTGGTTTTCACATTCTGTAAGTATATTTTTAGATTCATTTTTTCATGTGGCATTTAAAAATAGTCGGTTGAGGTGAACATGACCTTGCTGGGCTTCTGTCGAACAAGAAAGTCCAGTTAACCATGACTCACTGCAAGACTCTTATGAAGGTTTGATCTCTCATTATGTCAACATTTCGTTCATATTATTCGCTACAACATTTCCCCTTAATTAGTTATCTAGTTGATATCACTAAGTTTTCTTGAGGTTTCGGTAATTTAGCATCTTCTGTCTGGCCTCCATCAAATTCACCACTCCTCTATTCTCCATCGGGACATGAAAGCCGCAAATGTATTAATTACTCGAGATGGTGTCCTTAAATTGGCAGATTTTGGACTCGCTCGACCCATTTTCAAGGTATCAATTGTACTCTTAGGAGTGTAATAGTCGATGTTTGCAGCAACGGAATCATCTCTATACTAATCGAGTCGTCACACTATGGTTTATTTTTCGAATATAAATTATTAAAAAATGCTCTCGGTTCTTTATTTCTCATTCGATTTGACATATACAATACTTGAATTTGAGGTATCGTCCTCCCGAACTACTTCTCGGCGAACGTGAGTATGGACCAGCAATCGATATTTGGGGTGCAGGATGCATTATGGCTGAATTGTGGACGAGAGCTCCTATTTTGCAGGTGCATTTTGTATATAGTCATTGCAGACATACTGTATCGCTTAATTGTACTATATCAATTATTTTTAATGTATTACAGGGCGACACAGAACAAAAGCAGCTTCAACTAATATCTCAATTATGCGGAAGTATTGTCCCTGATGTGAGATTAACACTCAACACTTTTCTATTCTACTTTTCTCCTCTATTTTATGCTGAAACAGAATGTTCAGGTGTGGCCGGAAGTGGATAGACTTCCGTTGTTTAGAACCATGGAATTGCCGCAAAATCTGAATCGGATAGTGACTACTAGACTGGGATCAATAATCAAGGTACTCGTTTCCCTCTTATTTTTTTATATCTGCAGAATATGCTTCAGAGTACGTACATCTCTGAAGTTCGATCTTTTTTTGTCAAGTGTTGCTATTTTGGGCAGGGAGACTATGTATTTTGTACTTAAATTATTCGTTGAGGATACGAATGCGGTGAATCTAATCGATCGATTGCTGACACTCAATCCAACGAGACGAGGATCCGCAGAGGAGGTAGTCCTATTTTTTTATATGGTATAAACCACATTATTATTTTAATTTCATATATGGGCATGAATTGTGTTTATTTCGGGTGGGGTTTTGTATGGAATAAACCAACATTAGGGATGATGTCTTCGCAAGAAATCGTCTCTTCATTCCGCATGCTCTTTAACCGGTCACAAAGGCGATAGAGCGTGCAGAAGAGTTTTTTTTTCAAAGCTATCCCTTGCGAGAAAAAAATCATGTGGTATATCCAAAACATAGCTCTCCGCCGTTTTCCTTGAGGAACTTCAAGGTGGTGGATACCCGTTCAGTTTTTGACATTTTCCAAAAAAATTCAGAGGTGACCCGTTGGTTTTGTGACAAAATCATTGAAAATGCCCTAAAATAGGAGGTGACCCGTACAACTGAAGCAAATTTCTGCCCCGGAGACCCGTGTTGTTGGGGCGAAAAAATTCCGAGGAGCTCCCTGGGCCAGGTATGATCCAAAAAAAATAGCCAATTGTCCCGTTTTTAACTAAAAAGGTATAATTAGGTAAGGTACGTGTTTTTATAATTTGACGAACCTCTTCTAAAAGGTAAGAAATTACTATTTGATATCAATTCCTCGCTCCTTACTTGACGTAGCTTCATATTGTATTTAACCTAACTCTTATAAGAGTTAGCAATACGAGTTTAACGATTCGCTACTAACGAGAGAGAGATGAGCGAATCGCTAACCTCGCTGCGATCACTGAACGAAATTAAATAATCAATAATCAAATAGAAAACTATGTTCAATTTTTTCTTCGAAACACCGCTGTATCTTTGAGCATTAAAAACGTGCGATAAGTGGAAAGTCTAAGGCTGGATCTAACAACAATTAGTACGCTATTATTACATTCAAAATGTAGTGCTATACACGCACTGATATCGTAGCTATGATGTGTTATGATTCCTTTGTTCATACCCCCCCCCCCACCGGAACGGGCATACAGTAGAGAGTAATTTATTTTTTTTGGTAATCGAAGAATTTCCACTTTGTTTTTTTCGATGTAACTTTTTATCCGGAACAGGTTTTCAGCAAATTTTTGGATCAGAGATAGGAAATCCTTCTGGGAATACAACTATGATATTAAATATTTCTGGTTATTGCGTTATGATTACGTAATTAAATCACTTTTTTCAATAAAAAAATATAAATTAGGTTGTTGTTAGCCACAAAACTCCTAACTCAAAGCTTATAGATCTTAGCTTTTTGTTAGATTTTTTCGCAGTTGCAGCTCTGCTGCAATTTTTCGGTTAAAAAAGTTGTAAATCAGCTTCCCGACGTGCTAGGGACTCGTTCAAAGCGTCAAAATGATCCTTACTGTGACCCCTAGTGATTCTGAAGGTTTGGTGGTGATAGACCGATATTTGATTTTAGGGCTTAAAAACCAAGCAAATCTTCGAATCACTGTCCTCGTTTTTTTTGTCTGCCTATCTTTTAATGGAGACTCCACTATGTAAATATTCTCACTTACCAATTTGACACAAAAAATCATTTGTTGTCAATGAGGTTCGTCACCAAGCCAATACTGAAAAGCACTCGTGGCTTCAATCTCGGCTTATCTCGCTATTCTCATTTTGCTATATTTTTAGGCACTGGACCATACGTTCTTCTTCACTGCTCCCGAACCGAAGGAAGATGTGAGGGATCTTATGGCGGGTATCCATGTGAGTATTTCTCTAGTATAGTCCCTTCTATGATGCCATCGTTCAGCAATCGTTGTTCGAATATACTCAAGGAAGAGGAGCACATGCTGGTCGTGGAAGGGGAGGCGCTCAACCTCATAATGGTCCCGTTAGAGCACCCAATCCACCTAGACAGAATAATTTAGCCAATGCAGGCCATTATCATGATATGGTATTCTGATTCATATATTGACTCTAGTTGTATTCATACTCGTCTTTCATTCATTTTGTATAGAAAAGAGTTAGACTCTCTAATGTGATCTTTGATCGAATGATCGTCCATATTACTGGTATTTTCCTTCCTTATAATACTATTCAGTAACTAAGTGGAGCAATGTCCCTTATTGTCAGGCTATCATATCTAGTTCATGTGATTTTGAAATTGTTCTCTATTTTCGATTCGTTAAACGTTTTGTACAGATAATATTTTTAGCCTTTATTGTTCTTTCTATGTACTTTGATATTTGCACAAGAGAAAAAAAAGTATTTCGAAGTCATTCGTTGCTATGGGGACATCGAAGGCGGTTGTAGGCTGTGAGGCAAGAATCGAGAAGGTGTGAATAATATGCGGATCCGTTGATTGATCACCATTGTAGGAGCTGAGGGAGATGAGAAAGTTCACTTCTCCTAATTGTCTCGTTCAGTTTGTGTCTGAAAACAACAAGACTGATGTGATTGCCAGACTCAAATTGGTCAACATATGTTTGGATAGATAATCAATGCATGCTCTCGATTAAGGTGGGAAAGCACAGATCGACGGACGTTAAAGTTACTCTCAAACTTTCCAAGTCCTTTCCATTCGAACCTCCAAATCTGTCGATCCCTTCTGGTGGACTAATCACCTACGATGGAAAGGTGAGAATTATCTATATTATAACGTTAACAGGATTGCTACCAGTTGCCCCTCACTCGTCCGACTGATTGGAAATCTTCCACCAGTCTCATCACCAGTAAAAATATAATCCATTCTTGTTAAAATCAATGAGCACGCGTTTTCAGTATTCACGGAACTGTGCCTGTATTTATCGAACAGTGATGAGAACAAAACTATCAAACTGTGAAGTGAAATAATGTGGACCTGGTGTACACTTATAAATATTTTATTATCACATCACTATCGTATAAATATTTACAAGTGTGACTTTGTACTCGATTTTTCGAAAGAGGTGAACATTTGTAAATAGTTTAATTGGCACCACCAATGACTGGGTACATGTGAGACCAGCGAAATTTACAATCATTTTGGGAACATACCAAGGATTATGAGATCAAAATAAGTAGCTCTACCAGTCTTCAAAAAATTTTCAAACATCGTAATGAGGGGGAGCAGAAGGAAAGTGAACGACTTCTCTCTCGGATGTTGATGGAGCACAGGGGAGAAACCATGTCCAGATTGGACCTAGTAAAACATTGTTATCAAAAAATAATGTAATCCACAATGCAATTTAGGACGATGGAAAAGAAAGCATACCATTGCCACAAATTCCTCTGAGAAGGGTGATTTTTGATATCCTCCTGCTTCTTCGATTTCTCCTTTGCACTCTCCTCTGCACTGATTCGATTGCAGTCTCATCGTTGAGAATAGCGGAAAGCTGAAGTAAGCAACTTACAAACAATTGAACAATGCATACACTAACCTGATCACAAGAAACGGCAAGAACGAACATTCCAAATAGAAGCGCCTCCATGCTCAGTATGATAGTGTGGACAACCTGTGAATATTGCAAATAAAAATACAATATTTAAAGTTGTAAACCTTTATATGATGTCCGTTTTGTCCTCGGGGTCCCTTCAGACCAGTTTCCCCGTGATCCGAATGATTAATCCAAGAGTGAATTATAACACTGAAGAATGAAAAAAAATTTAAAATTTAACGAGGCGAACTTATGAATTTAAAGTACTCACAAAATAGCATATCCACTGCACAGTCCAACATAGATGAGAAATTGAAGAAAATATTTCTGATTGAATTCACCCACGCAATTATTCACCCACGGACCTGAAATAGCGTCATGCAGATGAAATTATGTATTTTTTTCGAGGAAAAAAGGTTTACAGTGATGATCCATCCTTCTTATACACCTTCTGCACACTCGACAATGGTGAGCACGGGGAGGTCGAAAGGATTCGCAACGAGTGCACACAGACCAATCCTCACCCTCAAACACATCCATTCAACTGTCTATTTAACATTTCCATTTTTATCAAATCATAGTTCCCGAAATACGTATGTGCCATTTTTTATCGTATCACTTCGTTTCAATGTAATAATTTTAAATGATCGAGAGCAATAAATATGAAAAAAAATACTTACGACATACTCCTCCGGCCTAAGGAATATTTCATTGTCGCTGCCGCTTTCATCGTCAGTATATTCTGGAACTGATCGACGAAGTTTGTCATCGCTAAAAAGATAGTGTAAATATAATACACAACAATAAGAAAAGCGATGAACCATTTGTTGAGAGGGACGATTCCAGGATCCGCCAACATAGTTCTCGAGTGAGAGACAATCACAAGGAAGAGAATAAGATTAAAGAGCACGATGTGAATAGGTGCCCAAAACCTAAACAAAAAGTTGATCAAAAAGAACAAAATAGAAAAATAGGCAAACTTAATCTGTAGAAGAAGTCAAACAATGACCTTTCAAATGTGGGCAGAATCATCCATCTTGTTAAAGCGTAATCCGCATAAACGAGAGACACATAGATTAAGATGACACAAATCAAACCACACGGATCTTTCCGTAGCTGCATATTTCAGATCATGGAAATTTAAGTTTTGTACAACCTTTCCTCACTCTATGTGTGCATCGATCGCGTGCGTTTTCTCTCGCACACTTTCTCAAGCCACACAATACTGTGGACTTACATTAATTATTTGATGCGAGTCCATTCTTGAATGACACTTTAGCGGTTAACGTATAATGAATATATAAATTAAATAAACCGAAACCAGCATTTAAAAAATAATATCGCGTGTATCATGGTAGAATCGCATAACAACGATTCGGCCCCTCAATTTTTAATCGATTCGGCCCCTCAATTTTTAATCGATTTTCGATAGCCCGTATATAGGGAACCTCTGAGCCAGACTATTGTGCCGGCTGGCACTACTTCAGTATTAGTACGCTTAATAGCAAGACAAAATTAATTAATAAAAAACAAAATTAATCATGGGATTACAAAACCGGGGACACACAAAATTAATTAATTAAACTCCTCTCAAATGCCACACACGACGCCCCTGAAGTCCAAAAGTCGGGAAGTCCTGAAGTGAAGTATAAATCCCTGAATTCTGAATTACGATATTTCGGAAAATTTCGAGAAAAAAAGAAAATCTGCGAGAAATTTATTTTTCAGCTGTGAGGAATCTTTGTTGGAATGACTGTAGGTGTATTGGGAATTTCTCTAATTTTCCGGACATTTTCCTTATTTTTGTTTGTTTGTGACGTGTTTGCTCTTCAGTTCAGCCCCGCTTGTGGCAACGAAAATCTGCGAGAAAATTATTTCGGAGGAGTATTTTTATCGGTCTATTGTTTATTGGATTTGTTCCTCGTTATCATATTTTGTCGATCATTTTTCCTCTTCAGAGTTGTAATCAAACGTTTACCTTTCCTCGAAATGTCGACCGGTCCGATCGAGGTGGCTGAGGAAGCCCTTCAGAAGTTGGACGACCTTGAGATCGTCGATCAAGAGTCCAAGGATAAGGCGGAGAAGTCGCCTCGTCGTGTGCGCCTCACTGACGAAGAAAGACGCAAGGTTTGGGAGGAGAAGCAAGCCCAGAAGCCTGTGCTGGAGAAGAGTGTTAAGGGAAAGGTTGTTTGCTGTTAAATTCTTTTCTCATTTTTGAATTCAGGTGAAGTGGTACAGTGTTCGTGGAAAGTACGGATTCATTGCCCGTGACGACGGTAAGAATGACGTCTTCGTTCACCAGTCTGCTATCTCTAAATCGGGCATTGTTCGCTATTTCCTCCGTACTCTTGCCGACGAGGAAGAGGTAATAAATCAGTTGTTTTCCTAGATGTTTGTAAAGTTTTAAATGAAGGTCGAATTCGATGTCGTTGATGGAGACAAGGGGCCGGAGGCCGCAAATGTTACCGGACCGGATGGAGCTGAAGTTCAAGGATCTCGGTACTACCATATCCTCATCCGCCGTCGTGGTGCTCGCCGCCCATCTCGCCCCGATGGAGAGAAGAGTAAGCACTTTATTGTAGTTACTGAACTGCAAGTTCCGGTATTTTGATTTGCATAGTGCTCCACGGAATGATTCCCAAGTAGCTGTTTTTCCCATTGAGAAGGCCTGGGTGGATGATATAGCCTCCACTACTTTAACAGTATGAACTATTTCACTTGAGCGACTTTCTATCGCTGTTTCGCAGATTCTCTACTCGTAATCTTCTGCCCTCTCCCTTTATTTCAAACATTCTTGCAAGCAGGAAATCGGATGGTATACGGCAAGTGATCATTCAGTTTCAGAGAACTCTGAGAAGGCAGAGGAGGACGATGGAAAGGATGAAGATAAGAAGAGAAAGCCTAGACGTCAGAACAGAGCCCGTCGTACTCGCAAGACTGAGAAGAAGGCTGAGGGAGATGCCAATGATGATGATGATGTCCAGGAGAAGCCAGCCCGTCGTCGTGTCTCTAGCGACGATGATAAGAAGGACAAGAAGGAAAAGATCCATCAGACTAAGATAGAGTCTCCCATCTCTAAGGGATCCGGCGATGCTGCACTTGGTGCCCTTCCGGCCGAGTCTGCTGCTGTTCACTAATTAGTGATGTGCTCAGTGGATTTTGCTCCTAGCCATTTCCGCTTGTATAGTGTATACTCACTTTCGATTCTGTACTAGACTTTGTTATAGCAGATCTTCGATCTTGTAAATGTTGATAATATATCAAGAGATTTAATATAAATCTACATAAAGCTATGACATAACTGGCAATTACATGGTATATGCTACATTCTCTTGAAATGTTTAAAATTAGGGAGAAAGCGCGGGCTAGATCGGATGGGCTAATATAACCTGGGGCCGCGCCGACACTGGTGACGAGAAGACACATTTGTGAGAAAAAATGTCACCGACTGATCAACAGGTGAACATTGGAAACGGGAATCGATTGATAAAGATGTGACGACTTCTCAAGTCTTGATAATTCATGTGAAGTGTCGCTGAGGCCTGAGACACGGAGGGGACACACACCACTTTGAAACCGACCGCGACGCGCATCCGCAACGCGCTGAATTTACCCGGGAATTGCGCACTTTTGAACGACTCCTTCAATATTTCTTTTTAAAATGTAGGGACGGCAACGATGTTAACCGAAACCGACAATTTTATGTGCAAATGGAAGCTCATCCTACCCCGTGTCGAGTTTTCAATTTGAAATTTTTTTTAAATGTCAATTTACGAGAAAAACAATACATAAAAGCGGTGCAAAATGCGACGTTTTGAGTTCAAGTGGAGCGCATCTTAGGGTCATGCTAGTTACAAATCTATCGAGAACTGAAATCAGAATTACAATCAGAGTGAACAAGCACTGTTTTCGATTGCATATTTTCTTTATCAATAATTTTTATGCTTCATTGAACTCGATAATGTTGTCTTTAATCAAGATCAAAAGAGAGAAAGGCAATTGCAACGCATGAAAGAAGAAAACATGGATGGGTTACTGTAGCATAATCTTTGAAATTCATTTTCTGAAAATGGGCGGTTTGTTATTGCCTCTATTTTTGTCGGTAATTAGGTATCATCATACTCGATAACATATAAAAAAATATCAGAATAACAAACTGCCCATTTCGAGATATTTGAAAAATTAGTTTTTATAGTGGGAAAATGCCGAACTTTGGCGCCTTTGTTCTTCCTTATTTATTTTGTATCAATATTTTTATATTGATAATCATTTTCGGTGCATCATAACCTATCAATACTGAGAAAAATAGAACAAACATCGAAATTCTGAAAACACACATTTTGTTGATGACCTTGTATGAATTCCTCTTTGCTTCTTTCTCTCTATTGCCATGTTCAATGCCTTTTCCATTTCATATTTTATTCTTTCCATAAAATAAAAATTGTTGAAAACACATTCTTTTATTTTTAATATGCAAAACAAAAATACGAAAGAATTTTGATGTCAGATTACGGTAGATTGAAAGCAAAAGCGTCGGCGATTGTAATCCAATATTGCGTACTCAAAAATTCCCGTCGCCGTC
>LS538064.1:41427-56118 GCA_900490775.1 Pristionchus maxplancki
GGGAAAACGTAAGTACTTATTTTTGAAGGGGAAGATCACAATACAAATTAAGATGTGGATTGGCTCTACCCTCCGATAATCAGATAGTTTCTACTTTCAAATCATGTGCGATGGGAAGCGGATTCCTCACAACAAGTGCATTCCGGGAGATGTGTGGTTGTCTCGCTCATTCTGGAATCAAGCAAATCGCACCTATTTGTTCCAAGATTGTTATCTCATAAATTATATCGCGTTTTCCCTTCTGATAAATTTTTTTATTTCACAGAGGAACTTTACGAGAATCAGGAAAATGTTTACACTATGGGGAGAAGGGGTAGTTTATAGAAAGCTTGATTACGCTGGGAAGGGGTCGATTGAGAGAATCTTCAGTTAGTGATGGGCTCATCCCAATTGGACCAATCTATTAAGCACTTTTCATCCTTCTCTAAAAAGGCACTCGCTCTCAACTTCATACTGCTATTGGCTTTGTATGCCCATGCCCTATGGCGCGTATCGGTATGATTATTTTATTAAAAATGTTGTATCAATTCAAATAACAACTGCGTTAGATAATTAAGAAAACTTCTTAGATTTTCCAGATTTTACGATAATTTTGGCAGCTCTGATAAAGAAACGGTGTTTATCTGTAGTTTCGGATGAGGTACTATTTGATTAATCATGTTTCGATCAAAGTTATAGCAAAAAATTGTGGGGTTTGCATCTCCAATGTTTGCATTCCACCGACTGATTGTTTTTTATGATAATAACTAACAATAAACATAATTCAGAATTTTAACTGTTCTTTTATAATAAATTAAAGAAATACACCCATCGACATTTGTCATTGAACGTCACTGTTTTCTGCGAATAGTGCGCATATACTGTATCCTATTTCCACGCGGGGGGGGGGGTAGAGTAGTAACCGGCATGTTTTTCTCACTCATCTTTTTTCGTTACTCTGCAAAACAGCGTCAATGGGAAAGACAATGATGAAAATACGGCAAGAAAATAATTATTCCTGTCTTGTGAGATTGTATAAAAAATTGTTAGAGGCTGAAGGACTGTTGAAATCCAATAACTGGCTGACAAATCTGACTTGTGAGATATCGCAGAACCAAGTTTAAAGGAGGAGAGGCACGAATACGAAATCAATTATCATAGCCTAGAGGAAAGTGCGCGAAAGCAGCCGATCTCAGTTCTAACAAGACTCTCGAACTACAGAGTTTGGCCGTTGTGACCGGACTAACAATTGGAATCATGCAGTGCCGAGAGCTCATTTAGCCAGATATTCGTGCCCCTCCTGCTTTAAATGCTTAATCGGTTCAGGTGGCCTCTAGTATCTCTTTCTAGGAAAATTATTAAACGATTAGATAAATGGGGTATACGTCATCTTAGAATCGAGCACGCGGAGAGACAGAATGAGAAATGAGAATTGCTTCCATTTAAGTTTTCAGGGGTTTAACGTGATTTTCATGAACTTTGTTCTCTGAGGTACCCTAAGTAATTTTTCATGCTCTGTCGAATGATATATTTTATCAGTCATGAAAATTAATTTGAATATGCGTTTTATATTTTGAGAAAACTGGTCGAAAGAATCAAACAATTTTCGGACAGCATTCTGAAATATCCTTCATAAGCTTATCTGCGAAGTTTCGAGCGATAACTCGGGGACAGACAATTGCTACAGATGCTCAAAGTGTGCCAAAGTGCTCTAATTTATCAAATTGCTCTCTACACGTTGCGCTCGTGAGACAAGGACGCGACGAATGATCACTTTCTAGCCTCGTCGCTCGAAGTAAAGAGGATAATTCGATGAATTAGCGCACTTTGGCATACTTTGAGCATCTGCAGCAAGTGCATGTCTCCGAGTTATCGCTCGAAACTTCGCAGATAAGCTTATGAAGGATATTTCAGAATGCTGTCCGAAAATTGTTTGATTCTTTCAACCAGTTTTCTCAAAATAAAAAAAAGCATATTCAAATTACTTTTCATGACTGATAAAATATATCATTCGATAGATCATGAAAAATAACGTAGGGTACCTCAGAGTACAAAGTTCATGAAAATCGCTTTAAACCCCAGAAAACTTTAATGGAAGCAATTCTCATTTCTCATTCTGTCTCACCGACCTCTTCCATTCGCTCGATTCTAAAATGATAAGCGTGATATGTACATAGGCAGTTCAAAATTTATATCTGCACTATTTTATTTTTTCAGTCCTTGGACTCCAATGCACTCAAATTTCCTTCGAGAAATAAACGAGACGTATCGAAAGTTCTTCCTTCCGACCTCGAAGACTACACGGTTATTATCGGGCAGGATACAATAATACCGGTTCATTTACTTCCAAAACCGCGTTCATTACTTCTTTTTTTCAAGAAAGCCGTCTTCGAAAGATCTTGCGATAGAGTTCATCAATATTGCGCTGATAAGGACATGAAACTTGTTGGATTTCAAGGTGTTCGTGGACCACCCGGGTCGGAAGGACCTGTGGGACCACCCGGTAAGGATGTAGGCTTAATTTGATTATGATAATGGAATATTGATAGGTCGACGGGGTCAAATGGGATCGATCGGGCCGTCTGGATTAGTTGGAGATGAAGGAGAAGCGGGACCTCCCGGCATAGACGGTTACTTTTAGTCTTATACAAATATCCAAAAATAATAACAAATTGACTCATATAAAGTGGTTTGATAAGGACCGAGCAACGTCAGTTTCCAATGATGCTCTTAATCTGATCTTTCATGTCCCAGATCACTGTGATATTTCGGAAGAGGTCACTACTTTGACTTTCTTCGGTTTCAATCGATTCCCGGTTCATTTATTCATTTCCCAATTTATCTTTGGTCTTTGATCTCTTGGTGACTTTTCCCAAAATATGTAATGTATCTCGTCACCAGTGGCGCCGAGACCCCCCCCCCCCATGAGTGAAATCGATGAATTCCTCGCGATTTCATGAAACCCAGTTCGCATTAAAGGAGGAGTAAACCCATGGTTTTCGTAGGTATTCTGACGATGTGGGCGTATTCGTATGGTGAATACGAAGAGAAGCTGTAAATTTGAAAGCTCTTGCTCAAATCTGGGCCGAGCTGCGCGCGTTCAAAGTTTCTACAGGGCTCAGGGAAAATCAAGATGCGCGGTGCAAACTGAGGACAGGGGAAGCGGGCGCTCTCACTCTTTCGCCCTCGCCTCCCCAACCGGTGGTGGCCGAGTGGCAGTGCGCTGGCTCTCACGCGCAAGCGCTCTATGCGCGGGCCAGTTCGATCCCCCTCGCATGCATATTGTTTTGCCAGATTTTTTCCAGTGTCTAATCACTTTCATGAAGCATTTCATAACATTCTAACACATGCACGATCAATAACTGAGTCAAAACATCATCAATCAATCTACAGTGCTCTACCGTATGAGAATAACTTTGTCAAACGTGCAAAACATCTCTAGTTTGATCCAAACAGTGTTGGAAGACTTATTATTGCCTAGCTAGAGTTTTAATTTCGTGGCTGATTGTCAATTACATTCGCTCTTGACTATCCTCCATCCTCCCCACCGTTCGCCTGAAACAGGAGCCGAAAAAATGTGAAATATCTCGATTAAGGTGCAAATGAGGTAATTAAAAATCGCTTAGATAATGAATTGCAAAGGAATTACTAAGATCAAACGTTTGTCACCTTGGTCTACATTTTTCGGTTAATGCTGCGAAATATGGTTCCCATTTCCCCTGAATTCGTGTCGGTTCTCCCTGAGAGTTCACTTGCTGTTCATAACGCACGTTTTTGAGAATATACCTTTATTTGACTTAACAACGTTTAAACAATTTTACAATTAACAAAATATTCATTATCCTCGCGGACGACAAACTATTCACTCTGGACGAGATGTCGAGCTTCTTGGGCCATCCGCCGGTGTGATTTGCTATCGATGAAGTTCACCTTGCCTGGAACATTCACAATGTAAAATATGAACAGAAAGGAAGACAAAAGTATGCATAATCATAGCGCTTGAGTATGTGCTGGCAATTTAGTATAATTATAGAATTAATTAACTAACTAATTAACGATACTATGACTACTTGGCTTTTACGCGTGTTTTCACTATCAAGGAAAAGTGAATTCTGACCGATCTCGTTCTTCTTGCACCTCCGCGAACTCGTCCAGTTCTGCGACCAGCGACGAGACAGATCTGGAATAGAATATTAAATAATATAAACAAAAAATATCAAATCTATGCAGGGGCATTCAAAGAATATATAAATATGTTTGTAAAGCAAACACGCTGAACTACATAATAGTAATTGGCAAGTAGCCTCGTTATCCACGCGTTCGAAAATAATTCACTCGCCTTCTGTCCGGGGCAAGTCGATCGGGAGACGATGGACGGGTGCCCGATATGATGGTAGTCACCTCCTCCACGAGGGTGCTCAACGGAGCCTGACATAACGACAATGTTTTAACTTCTTAAATGATAAAAATGACGTTTCACTCACCTATGATGGCGCGGTCAGCGACTGGGCGACCTTCTTGCCTCCAGGAGGAAGACGGGCGCGAGTCTTCTTGGTGTCGGGGTTGTGCGCGATGACGGTGGCATCTGGCCTTAAATTTAAATAATATTAATCATCAACTGTGATGCTAGAATAAAAGCATACATTACAATTAATAAATCCGGTTGAAATGTATGGAAAACAAGTGGCAATTGTGAAACCTCCAGACATTGACGGAAGAACAATCTAATTTACCAACGAATGGAATGGCAATTCGGCGATTATTATAAACAGCGAACATGAACGACGTTTACACTATGATGTTCAACGGGTCGCAGCTGTTTTCACGCTTATTAAACAGAAACGCCTCTGCCAATGCCATTTAAGCGTCGAAACAGCAATCAAAGCGTCCAAACAGCAAGTGGCACAACTTTACATTAGGTTATTCGATAATTCTAGCTCACACCTGTGTTTATTAGTCGATGATTCTAACGAAGTACAAATAGACGCGCATAAATATACATTTTTAATAACAAAAACACGTTGAGTAAACCATGAAAGCAACAATGAAAAACAAAGCTCCGCCTCGGGCGGAAGAGATACCGTATCATGAAATTTCTGAAGAAAATGAAAAAACTGAAAAACTATCACGGACTGAAATTACAGTACTTTTCAGTGATTGCTGGAAGCTTTCGCTGCGTGAGCCTATGACCTTATTCCTCCTTTAACCCGTCGCTGCAAGCACATTTTCCCTAATTGTAAAAACTAGCGTCCTACCGGAACGCTATGGCCTCCGTCGGCCACTGCCGGGGGCAGGGATGCAGCATATGCCATTCCAGTTATGGCATAGCTTTAAGTAGATTTATATCCTTCTCCTATATAACTAAAAGAGAAAGTCTTCATGGCGATGTTTGTTACCCCAAATAAGCTTACCGAGGCACGACATGTTCCGACATGTTTTTAAACGTTGCGAAAGTAAGCTTACGAGCACTCTTGGTAAGCTTATTTTAGCGATAAGCTTATCGTTTGACTATTTGCAAACGTAGGCTTACCAGGATGGATCCTCCGTCGTAGGCGGAGGGGCCATACTGGTTAAATCATATGTTAACAACATTTACAAGATCGAAGATCTGCTACATTTTGTTCGTGAATATATATGTTATTTATTCAAAAAAAAATTTAATTATGTAAACCAAAGTGGGTATGGTGATAATAGAGGATGTTAAACCACGGTCATTAGATTTTCCATATCATTTCAGGTAAATGTAACTGTTCCTTTCCACATCTGTATGTTCAACGTATCCCTGTTCCGGGTCCTCCAATCATTCAGGTGCAATCTAGATACTCTTCTCTCCGAGTTGCATATCATTAGCTTCAGATAGAGGAGAAAATTGTGCCGATACCAGTGGTTGTGGTGAAGGAAGTAGAAGTGACAAAGCTGGTTCCGTTCGAGCCAACTCCTCCTGGATTCGCCCCTCCACCCGGCTGGTCCCCCGGTATGCCGAGACCTGACCTCTCCAAGACGAGAGTTATACCAAGGTATATTTAATTTTATTACCTCAAACGAACCCGTTATTGCAAATTATGAATTGCAATTAAAAAAACATATTTTTGAGAGTCTTGGTAGTTGTGTGTATGACCCACGATTCGCGCCAGTCGCACTTGCACTAAAAGTGCATTTGCAAATGCATTATGCATTTAAATGCATTTAAATGCGGTTGGTCAAGCTCGTGGGCAATAATGATTGGCGTTCTAGATACACAACATCTGGTCGTCGTCGTCCTCGACCAACGACGACATCGACGACAGAATCACCTACCACTCCGACAACCCTTCCACCATACTTCTACGGTACACCATTATTTTTTAAACATTCGTCCTCGAGTCGAAATTAATCGTTTAAGATGAGAATGGAACTCTTCTGTATACCAGTTGGGAAGAATACGCAAATGTGACGAATTTGACAACGACCGAGCCTCCTTATCTTGGTCCTCCTACTCTAGGGTATAATAGAAGAGGTACGATTTCGCGAATTCGAGGCAACCTCCCATTATTTTAAGGAGGAGGGTGAGATGTGCTTGTATAAACATTATATGTGCTAGGTTTTCATCTAAAAAAGCAGAAAGTAATGAATGAAAAGAGCCCGTACCAAATCTTTATTCAATTTGATTAACGATTTGTTCAGAATGTGTTCTCGCTGCAGTTGGAATTCCTGTGTTGCACGCAGAGTCTCAGTATGGAGAAGTGAGTGATTTACTGTGCGGGCAAAGGGAAGTCAATACATTGCAATGTGGTTTGGATGTTGAGGAAAAAAAGAGCATTTGCTCAGCTGCTTCTTGAGTGGAAGAGAATTGAATGAAAGTGTGAGAATATTGTTGTGTTAAGGTGGGATCGTGGATGAGAGATGCGAAGCCAAATTCGAATTGGATGAGCGAGAAAAGATGGATCACTGATGGATTTGCAAGTCCTGTTCTATATGAGTACGAGAGCGAGAGACAATTGATGAACAAGAAGCAGAAAATAAAGTGAGTGGCACGTCGTAACGATGAGCGATGAGAAGTATATCAAAAGGTACTATGTGGACTATCTCGCGTCTGGAACCGGAAGTGTTGTGTACAACGGATCGTATTTCTACCATAGACACGGATCAAACCATATTGTTAGGTAATATTGAAATTGAATTGAGTTGTCAGTGTCTGAAATTGAGCTAATTCATATATCCATTTTTGACAGGTACGACATGGATTCTTCGGTCCAAGTTCAGGAAGAGTTGGAAGGATTGTCATACAAAGACTGTGCCAGACTACCAGATCACACTTTTGAAGTACGGAATCTAATTGTAAAGGAAGTAAAGGCAAGAAGTAATTACAGAAGTGCAACGAATCAAGTCGAGATCCCTGGCTTTACAATAGAGCTCACAACTACGTGGACTATGCTGTGGACGAGAATGGACTCTGGGTGATATACATGAACGGAGAGACGGGGGGATTGAGAGTGTCCAAGATTGAGACGGTATTCACTCAAGAGGGAACTATAGTGAGTATTACCGTTCTTCTCTTGCAGGATCTCTTCGTCGTTCAATCGTGGGAAATTAATGAAATAAATGGAACCGAGCTTGCTGATGCTTTCATTATGTGTGGAGTTTTGTATGGATTGGAGAGTGCTGAGGAGAGGGACACATATATTAGCTTTGCCTATGATCTATACAGGTACATTTTTTCGCCTATGTCACATGCAACTGATACTTTGAGGAACGAATCGATTTCGGGTGAAGTTCCTTGGTACAATCCATATCGAGGACTGACTATGCTCGATTTCAACCCCTCAGATGGCAGATTGTACTTCTTCGATAAGAGGAGGTGAATCTCTTGTATGTACAGTAATCACACGTTTCTCATCATTACAGATTGTTATCAGTGAATGTCCGAATGGAAGACATGGACGAGCCTCTATCCGAAGAAGAAGATTGGTAGTGAGCACAAATATGATATCTGTTCACATGTCTACTCATATTACCGTATCCAACGCATTGTAGAATATTTTATATCCCGAGTGTCAATTACTCGTCCTTTGTCTATAAATGGCCTTTATCTCTTTGTTGGATCTTTTTTTTCAAAGTCGGCAATTGGTACTTTTCCTTCATTATCTTGAATACGATCGAGCTAAATCTCTTCCCTTTCGTCTTGTTCGTTTTCTCATTGCCTTCCTTTTCTCGATCATCCTTAATCTTCATTCATCCAGTTCTCAATTCACTCTCTTTCCATTGATAGAGATCGTTATTTAATCCTTCTTCAGATGATCTTTTCTGTTTTGATTTGTTGCTGGACTGCAGTGACTGATTGATCTATTCTTGGAGAGAGATGATATTGATGTAACAATGAGATGAATGGGAGGAGAGGGGGGGGGGGTGTACCGTCTCTCCTCGTTCACTCCTATCATTGTGCTGTGCTCTTCTCTGAGTGAAAAAAAACGAATATAGATTCGCTATAATATTGTGTTAAATTTTCCTATTGCTAGCGTACTTTTTGGCTTGCGGATAAATAAGCAGTCCCTTCTGCAGACTTGCTTGTTTCTCTTTCCCTCACTCAGCACAGTTTAGACAGATGGTTGCCACGCGAGAAGAAAGAGTTGGAACGATAAATGGAGCGATTCCCTCACTTTCTCGATCGACCCTTTCCCTTCTCTTCTTTCCTTGCTATGAAGATTATCCACATTTTCTTTATGACCAGCGTCACTTTTATGACTATGGTGACTCTTATTAGTGAGGTAACTCTGGCCATGGTCACTGATGACTATGGTCATTCTTATCTTATCCGATGACGTATCAACCACACCTTTCTCTCCCCTTTCTAATCTCTCTCCTCCAGATACTTCTTTCTACGCGTTACTATCTGTCTTCGGTCACATATGCTCCATTCATTACTTTTTCCTTTTTCGTTCTTTTCTTCATTTCTCGACCCTGATGACCTTTCCTTATGTGTTGAGGTCATTGGTGTGCGGTATGGGAGAGGCTCTCTAACTAATTCACATCTGCTCCTCTTTTCATCACGTTCCCCTTCTCTCATTTCCTTCTTTTCTGTAACATATACTTCTTCTCCACCTCCCTCGTCTCTGCTCGTTCTTTCTTTCTTTGGATTTTCTAATTCTGCTTTCCTTGATGCTTGTATGGTCAATCTTAATGTACATATTCATTCATTCATTATTTATTCCGTTTACATATACATTTATATATTCAACTTTACTTTTCCCCCTTTCTATTGTTGTGGTTAACCCGTAAATGGTTATAATTTGAGAGCAGGAAGATGTCCACAACGACTCTCTCAAATGGAGACAAAGTATGACCCCTCAATTCCCTCCCTCTCCTAATGCATTTATCGTGCAGGTAACAGTAGTCCGTCGGATCACATGCGTGGGGGCGGGCTACGTGGGAGGACCAACGTGTGCTATGATCGCCAACAAGGTAGGTCAAAGGGGAGAGGGAAATGGGAAGGTAGTGTAGTCGACATGGATTGCAGTGTCCTCACATCACAGTCACTGTAGTCGACATGAATACTGAGAAGATCGCTGAATGGAATTCGGATCAACTGCCGATCTACGAAGTGAGATGAGAATGAGAATGAAGATGAAGGAGCGATTGAATGATTGCAGCCTGGTCTTGAAGAGATCGTCATGAGATGTCGTGGAACGAATCTATTCTTCTCGTCTGATATTCCCAAGGTGGGGAGGGGGGCTGAGATAGAGAATGGAAGGAAGGTGTGAATTTCAGTCTATTCGGGAGGCTGATCTCATCTTCATCTCAGTCAATACTCCCACTAAGATGTACGGAAAAGGAAAAGGAATGGCTCCTGATCTGAAATACGTCGAGAGTGTAGCAAGGAGTATTGCAGAATACGCGTGAGTAGAGGGGGAGGGGGGAGGTAGATATGGAGAGTATTGATTGCAGAGAGGGGCCGAAGATAGTCGTGGAGAAGAGTACGGTACCAGTGAAGGCTGCAGAGAGCATTCTTTCCATTCTCAGAGATGCTCAGAGAACGAACAACAATCTGACCTTTCAAGCAAGTCTTTCACCTTATTTATTCTTTTAAAAATTTCAATTTTTTTATTGATGATGATATAAGTGCCGTAATTGAAGGTGCTGTCGAATCCTGAATTCCTCGCTGAAGGAACTGCGATGAAAGATCTGGCCAATCCCGATAGAGTTCTCATTGGAGGAGAGGATAGTGAAGAAGGAAAGAGAGCTGTGGCTGCCTTGGTGAGTAAGAGAGAGAGAGAGCGGAGGAGGGGGGGGGGATGAATCACTCCCGCCTTCTGACTAAGCATTTACATGAGCGATTTGATTGTGGCTTTATGGTCGGGGTGGGGAGGGGATGGAGTTTGTTTCCAAAAGATGGAATACTAACTTCCATGGGTTTTTCCTAACTCCCTCGATGCTTTGATTTATATGAGTGAATGAGGAGGAGGTGGGGGAGGGGGGATGGAAAGAGAGAAAGAGGGAGAGAGAATGGTCTTTGAGGTGGAAGTGTATTCGTCGTGGGTCTCAAGGGACAAGATCATCACAACGAACACTTGGAGCAGTGAATTGAGCAAACTCGTCGCCAATGCCTTCCTTGCTCAGAGAATCTCGAGTATCAATTCGGGTAAGAGGGGAGGAGAGACTGGGGAGGGAATGAGAATAGAAGTATCTCCTTTGCAGTCTCGGCCATCTGCGAGGCCACAGGTGCAGATGTGAGTGAAGTGGCCCATGCTGTCGGATTCGACACTAGGATTGGCAACAAGTTCCTCAATGCATCAGTTGGTCAGTCAGAGAGGGAGAGGGGAGAGAGGGGGAGGAGGGGGAGGATCGATCTCTCCATTGCAGGATTCGGAGGCAGTTGCTTCCAGAAGGATGTCCTTTCTCTAGTCTATCTCTGTGAATCTCTCCATCTCAATAAAGTGGCTGAGTATTGGCATGGAGTGAGTGGGATCCCGTATCCTTCCCTGTTTCTCTTCCATCTCCTTCTCCCTCTCTCATCTCTCCTCGTTGAGGTCATCGAGATCAACAACTGGCAGCGTCGTCGATTCGCAGATAAGATCATTGCGGAGTTGTTCAATACAGTGGCAGGAAAGAAGATCGCAATCTTCGGATTTGCATTCAAGAAGAATACGGGAGATACGAGGGAGAGTTCGGCCATTCATGTGTGCAAGCATCTTTTGGAGGAAGAAGCACTCCTCTCCATCTATGATCCTAAAGTGACTGAGAAGCAGATTAGATCGGAATTGACTATTGAGACGAATGAGAAGAGTGGTAAGTGTGAGGAGGGGGGGGGAGAGGGAATGAGTGATTGCAGTGACTAAACTGGTGACCGTGCACTCGGATGCATACGAGGCAGCCAAGGATGCCCATGCCATCGTCATTCTCACTGAATGGGATCAATTCAAGGTGAGAAGAGAAGAAGGGAAGAGAAGGAGAGACGATTGCAGGACTATGACTACACTCGCATCTACGATTCAATGGTCCATCCTGCAGCTCTTTTCGATGGTGAGCTCCCCCCCCCCCTCCCCACCCCTTCACCTCTCCTTCCCCTCTCCTTCCCCTCTCCTTCCCCTCTCCTCTTCGATGAACGAATCCCATTCTTCTCTTCAGGTCGTCTGCTCTTCAAAAGGAAGGATATGGAGGCAATTGGATTCCGTTTCTTCGGAATTGGTAGTGCTCCATCTCAACTGACCAGGGTCGGATTCGCGGCTCCTCATTAGATTGCCTTCCTCTCTTCAATTTCCCTTCAGATTGACTCAATTTATTGCAATACAATGTTGTTATCTTTCACTTGGCTCTTTACTGTGATATTACTATCTTCGTTGGTATTATCTTGCCTTAGTAGAGCATTCTTCATGACGTTTGTGATTCACTTGATGTTCATTTACAGTCGAGAGTAACTATCGAGTCTATGCCTCCCCTTCCGTCCAGTGTGCCTTCGCTTCATAGGTATACGTGCATCATTTGAAATAGATACAGATTCATTCGTATGTAATCAAGATATCCTTCCTGTGTATGCCTTTCATCAACTTGCGTTGCAATAAAAGATTATATCAATGCCACTGAATTAATTGCGAAATAAGTCAGAGATCTTCCAAAAATACATGTGAATAGACGGGGGAGAGTTGGTTGATATATAATCACTAAGTGAGTGGAGATGGATGAAGAGATAAGCGATAGAGAGAAGAGAGGAAAAGCAATGGTTCTTCTCTATGAGAAGAATGGCGATGGTGAGGCATATTGCTGGTACTTTATTTTGCCGTTTATCATTTGATATTACAGTTGAATATTCTTTGGCCGATGGTCGACGGTTTAGAGTAAAAAGTGAAGATGTTGTGAATCAGCTGAGTGATCTAGACGTATCCCATGCAGCTACCATTATGGTGATCCCCCTTATCTCTCTATTTTCTCCAATTTCATTTCCTTTTTAAAGGTGCCGATCGAAATTTTTGTGAAAAAAGATGAAGAGAATGTCCATAGATTAGGTATTAATATTTCCGATTAAAAATATGATTGATGCTCTCCGTTCAGGCCGAGTCATCGGTGCCCCTGAAATAAGTGTTGAAAATAGAGAGAAAAGTCTTTCTGGAGAACACATAAACGAAGGTTCTTCATTAAAAATGAATCGTCATGAATTATATTTTTAGAGATGAACGGTTCCGAGACTGATTGGGAAAAGACAATGAATGGCCTTCTAATCACTCTACAATCCTTCTACAAAGATCAATTCCCTTTCGGATTTGAAGCTTTCGGAATTGCCGATTTGAGAGGACCTCCTGGATTCGTAGGTGAAACAACCCTTCAATTGATGATTCAACATCATATAGACTCTCTTCTATTCCAATCGAATCGGCAAATTCTACATCAAGGATGATAATCTGAGAAGGGAAGAAGGCGGAGTTTTTCTGTTTATCCGAGGATTTGTCAATGGTCCAGCTTCCGTTCCAATGGTGAGATATCGGCCACTGGATACTTTATATCTATTAGAATTACGGGGGGGGGGGGTATCAATGTGATCTCGCAATACAATCAACAGAGTCGTACGATGCAGATGTTGTTTCAGTTCCAAGCAATTGGACAGCCTTCCACTGCCAAGTCAGTCAAGATTATAAAGATGACTGAAGTTGTATTCAAGGGAATCCTGTTCACTGGTTGGCACAAAGATAAGAATTGTGGAGAAGAGAAATGGATTGGATGGTCGGATAAATACTCATTATTCTCTCACTATTTCATAGTAGATAGTACATTTTCTCACATCGGCAATGACATTTCGTTTGTTTCAACATTTCAGGAATGATCATATAGGAATGCCCAAATTCACTTCGAAATGCTCGAGAAATGTACTGAAGAAGAATTCGGATTGGGATTTCCGATTAACTGTTAGCCTATGATATTTATTTTTCTTAGAAGAAGTCTCACAATTGAGATTGCTTACTCATGCTGATTATTAGAATAATTGGTCGAATGAAAGCCATTTTCTATACTAAATAAATTTCAATTTGAGTTCGCAACATTCTCCGCTTTCTTCAATCCGACTTCTCGTGAATGGAGAATCACTGAATTGAGTTACTCCGATCTAGAGATTGCCAAGAGAGAAGATCACTTCCCATCTTCACTCTTCGTTATTGACGATCTTCGTTTCGAAGGAGTCAAGGAAACTGAGGTGCCCCTCTCCCCCCTCTCTCCTCCACTCATTCTCATTCTAGGGTGTTTTCATCTCTCATAAGCTCATGAGAAGCGATGGATACCCAGTGAGAGTTATTGTCAAAGATGAGAATTGTATCTTCGATCCCAGTAATCTCGATCAGAGATACGCAGTAAGTGTCCATTTAGGAGGAGTACGGGACATGTAAAGAAGGAATAATAATAATGGATGGTCAGGCGATTGTTTGTCCGGTGTATTCGAATGGAGGATTGCACGTGTTATTCCGTGCATTGGCTCTCTTCGCAAGGGATGTCTGGCTGAATGATCCCTACAAGAGAGATCTAGTCAGACAGTTCTACACGTTGGTTACTTCTCCCCTCCTTTCTCTTTCTGTCTTCTCTTCGAAGTGACTAAGATTGTGTTTTCAGATTCACAGGGGATCGTACAATTCCTGAGAAGATCGCTCAATGTGATAATCCGGTGATTAGATTATGCTGAATGGATTCACCACTCTTCCCTTAGCACCCTTCTCTCTCACGAATTGATCTCTTTCCAATCTTAATAATAGGTAGACTAATATAACATAGTGGCACTCTTGTACTGTGTACTTACCCACATCAGTTATGGGCAGCTTTGCAACGAACAATTATTGCCATATCTATTTATTACCCTACATGAACGGATAAAACTATTTATTCACTACAGTTAAAGCCCATTTTGTTTGGTTAGTCATCAGTTTCTGAAGTTATTGAACGATTGATAGTGACTTTAGAGGTTTTATCACAGTGATATTCACTGAATTAGAATCCCGTCTGAGAATATTGCAATGGTCTCAATTTACAATGGAGAAAGAGGAGAAGAGACTGGGGAATCATCAGCGAATGAGACTGATGAGGAGAGACCAGAGATCTGAAATTATATTTGTGGATACTAATTATTGGAAGAGGGATTAAGTATACTGTTAGATGTACTGAATGTATTGTGCAGAGTGATTTATCAAGGAATTTCTAGATCAATGTGAAAAAGTAAGATGAAAACAGCCACATACCTTGACACACATTCATAATGCCCTATTA
>LS541630.1:3190-13307 GCA_900490775.1 Pristionchus maxplancki
GGAGTACGGTAGGTCACCCGCGCGGTCAGAGTGATACGGTAGGAGCACGGTAGGTCACCATCATGCTCAGAGGGTACGGTATGAGTACGGTAGGTAACCATCATGCTCAGAGGGGTACCGTAGGAGTACGGAAGGTCAGCCAAGGAAGTGGGCAGGGAAGCCGGGTATGTGGCTAGAACACTTTCTTACTCAGACTATAATATTCCCAAAAAAAGGCTTGCCCATAGCGAGCAAAGCTCGGCTAGTTACTAATAAAAAGTCAATTTCAAGTTAAAAATTACGCACCGACGAGAGAGCGGATGTACAGACGGTGGTCCGGAAAAGCGGCGCGGATGTAGTACCAGTCAGGGTTGACGGGAGTCATGTCCTTGGTGATACCAAGCTTGACGAGGTGGGACCACTCGGGATCCTTTACCTAAAAACACAAAATTCGAGTCGATTATTATGCAACAAAAAGGAAAAATCAAGAGCCACCTAAAATTAAAACCCAAGCTTGCGAATTTGTACTAATTTAACGTAACTAACCATATTCGTTTGCTTGGCGAAGTGCGCGATGCGCTTGACGACCTCGTCTTGGTCAACGGGGGCTGCATGGAACCAACTGCAATCAATTAAATTAAATATCCACATAATATACAAAAAGGAAGCGAGTAATTAACAAGGAAAGAGCACGAGTGAGGAGGACATTTTACACAAGGTAGAAATGCCAGTCGTGACGAGCAATTCACGTGAAGACTCTTTGGCAATTGAATTGATCAAAAAGCTATCAGAATACAAAAACAAAGCAACGGATAACACTGAAAGCTTTTTTTAAAGAGAAATACCAAGAGAAACCCCGGAATTTAAACGAGAGCCGGAAAAAAGAAGTCGAAATTCAGTGGTGTCTCAAAGTCGATTATTTTAAAAGTCGTCGTTGTGTGGAAACAAAACCCATTTACACGCAAAATATTCATTTTTTTTATTTTAAGTCGCCTTTAATATTTTTTTTTTGATTTTTCTTTATTTTTGGCTCGTTAGAGCATATATTCATTCAAATAAGAAGTGGGTATAAAATATAAGCACATAAAATTTTGGACGCTGACTCCCTTTAAGATCAAATTAACTCACACTAGCGTACTTTTGTTCAGCAACAATACCAATGAGATATTTGGGTGTCGTGAGGTCTTCAGTGAGAGAAATTAGTGGAGAGGCACGGTGCTCCTGGCAGAATTAGGATTTCAAACTTGATCAAGATATAGAGCGTCGCTCCCCGCCGTTAGGTGATTTCGACACGCTCACGTTTTCATAATATTTCACAATCCTGTTTACTTGGAGGGTGGTGAACAACCACATGTACATAGGGTAGTCTTTTGTTTATTGAGAAGTAATGATAGTATCCCAGAATTACCGTTCTGAAGGATCCACTCGTGTTGAATTGAATGATGTTATGCTCGTCTTTCTCAGATTCGGAACCAGCCGATTTCGATTCGGTAATATTGAAAACGGCGATTTCTCGATCAATTCGGTAAATGCCAGGTTCTAAAAATCGCATTATTGTCAAGGTTGCAAGCATTGACTAGCTTGTGTTCTCCAATTGTTGCACTACTCTGAATTGGGGATTCCACAGTACTTCTTGGTGTATGCAAATTGGCCTGAAGTTGGGTTATTTTCGAAAATAATTATTTGGTTTGACTCACTTTATGTACGATTCAATGGGAATTCTTTGTGCCAACTGCACTAGTGCGATAGCATAGCCGTTCTGCAATGAAAATCGATAGTTCGGATAAATATTTCGGAATCATTTCGAAAATCAAACCTCTCGTTCATCTTTAAGCACCCGCGGCGCAATGACTTTTTCCACTCGAATCCACCGATATGCCTCTGTGTCAGAATAATAACGAGGAAAGATTTCTTTCTGGAGAAATAGAAAATTATATGAATTTGTGTGTGCAAACGTTTTGGAAGGGAAATATTTCTCCGTCATTATGATGCAACTTTGTGAATATCGCGTAGAGTTGTGAGTCTGTTTGGTCCAGAACGCTGAAATTGTATTTGATTAGTTATTTTAAATCGATCAAGAAAATCTCTATCGGGTTATCTCACCTAATTAAACAAAAGGAACTGCTGATAATGTGAAGATTAGAGATAAGCACTCCTCAAAAATATTTTGTATTTGTGTATTTTCGAAATGGAAAATTACCCGTGCATCTGAGTAGAGACTGCTCACAGGTGGAGCTGGTCTCTGAAAATTGTGATTTCGAAACAGAGAGAGAGCTCGCAAAATAAGTACCGAGAGCGCGTGGGAAAGTGAGAGAGACAGATCATCTCTGGTTTCTCGCAACCACTGGTTTGGCGGTTGAGATAATGGTCAACCAGTGGTTGGAGTAGTGGTCAACCAGTGGTTGGCTCAAGCTCCGCCCACTTTAAGTGGTCAAGCTCCGCCTACATTTAGTGGTCAACCACTACTCCAACCACTTGAGTGGTTGGAGTAGTGGTCAACCAGTGTTTGGCTCAAGCTCCGCCCACTTTAAGTGGTCAAGCTCCGCCCACATTTAGTGGTCAATCACTACTCCAACCACTTGAGTGGGCGGTCAAGCTCCGCCCACATTTAGTGGTCAACCACTACTCCAACCACTGGTTTGGCAACTCCTCAGCCAGTGGTTGCGAGAAGCCAGATATTCTTCGAGGAGGACAATTTCGTCATACCTGAAGACGGGCATTTCTTCTCCCCCACTAATGTGATCAGGAACGAGTTTTGCAGTTCGAGAAGCTGTGGATGACCGAATTGACCCGTTCTGAAATTGAGCGATTGATTTAGGGAGACTGTAAAAGTTTCCCAACAAGGACGACAAAAGTTTGAAATTGCGCGCTTTTGTCGGACCGGCCAAACTCGAACGGTGATTGGACCAAAATGAAAGTGGGCGGAGTCAGCCAGCGAAAACGCACCGTTGCCTGCGGTTCAGGCCCGAACCAGACCAGTGTTTCCAGGCCCTTTTTACGCTGATTGACTATTTTCTGACTTTTTTTATACGCGAGCATTACTAATTCGACCTTGCTCTATCCAATGGGTCCATGTTGGGTAACTTTAAACGTTGAAACAATGCTGAAACAAGATTTCGCTTGCTGGGTACACCGATAAGGCCGAATACTACGAAAAGTAGGAGATTGTGAGACAGGAGAATGTTTACGTTTTGCCACAAGTCCGTTTCAGTGATCGCAGCTCTGTCTTGGTCAGACGAGTAAATGGGGTCGATTGGCGAATCATCTGAATCATTTAATCAATATTTAATCCGATTTTGCGGAGTTTTGCGATCATTTCCCACCTGCATTCGATGCTCAGCAGTGCACTCCTCTTCCCTAGTATAGGCATGGTAGACACCTGGAAATACCAATCCGTCAAACTCAAAAATAACAACAACAAACAACAATAATTACCATCAAGGTAGAAAGGGAAGTCAGAATGGTGCATGATAGATTGCTCTTGGAATCCTAGCATACACGCGCCGGTCATTTTACAGATGAAATCACTCCAGTAATCGATGCTCATGGCAGTTCCCTGGAATGGATGGTGCTATATCAATAATCGCCATATTTTCTAAGCGATGTTAATGAGAAGTCGTCTAAAGACACCACCACCCCACCCCAAACACCCCAAAATGCTGTAAATGTAAAAAAACCTCACATCACCCAGATCAATGCCGAGTAACTCATCTCTACCGTCTATTTCGCGAAACCAGACATCTCCGGCCATTCCCTGAAAATGGAAGACTTCGCCTCTAAATTCTGCTCGAAATAACCGGAATGGGAGGGGTGGCGGTCGATTTTCCGCTCAATCGATCCTCGCAGTGCAATTGTTTGCAGAATTGTTGATGGACGCCAAATTCGATGGGAATCTTCTGATAGGCTTTGTTGGCAGTGCTTGCTGGAATTTATTGTCTATCGGACATCATTGCGCGTTGATGGGTGCCCCAGCATTCTACTTTATACAAGTTGCAAGGAATGATAGGGGTATGGGTATCATACTGATATGGTCGTATGGACATGGATGTACATGAAACAGTGTACTCACCAAGATGAAACACGTCAATCGGATACTTTGCTGGAACCCATAGTTCGGGAAGAGCATTGAGACAAACATGATTGAGGTTCTCCGGGAATGTTTCCTCGATTTGAATTATTGCCAATGAATACATCTGCAATTTATTATTTCTAAATGATACAAGTTTTCAGACATTTTCCCATGGGTCTTCCGAGCTTGTGGGAACGATAACATGAGCGATTTTGTACTTGGCCGTTAACTCCAGATAGTGGGGAGTCTTTAGGATAGTAGTGTCTGAGTAAAGCTTGGGATATCTTCGAAATGGAGCATGGAGATTGGGGAGCCTGACAGCTTACCTATTCCAGTCATATTTGTGGATGTGAACACTAACAGCTCTAGATTTTCAAGCGGCGTCGTTGCTGATTTTCGTGTCCTGTGCATTATATATAATTAGATATATTCACAAATAGACTAAGGAATTCAGTAAAATCTTTTCTAAGATACGTTCCAAATTTCCAATTCAAATCAACAATACAGGTATTCAACAGCAGCATTCGTTGTCACAACGTGTTTGGGTGTAATTACAGCAGCGCCGTGGTATCTAAATTGATTATTAATTTATTATGTTGATAATAATCTCACGTTTGCTGCTTTATATTGTGAATGGCGACGAACCAGCCAATGTTCTTGCCTCTGAATACACTCCTATAACCTGTATCATAAGAGAACAATTCCAATTTACCCGTCAGCATCACTCAATCCACATCTTTCTTTCCATGCAATGTGTTCTTCTTGGTCGAAGCGATTAAGGAATGAGTAGGGACCAAAAGAAGAGGCGAAAGGAATGAAGAATAGAAGAGAGAAGATAGCCTCCCTCATCATTCCACGTGGAAGAATGAACGATGGATCGATCGAATGAATGTAGGAAAGGATCATTGACGATATTTTCCCGAGTGAATCATTAAACTGATCGAAGCATTGCATTTGCAAAAAATCTGCAGGCTGCTATAATTTTATTTGGATTGAGTTGGATTGCGAAGAACTTGACTCAATGATGCGTGTGAACCCTACACACATGCAGGTGACCTCTCCATTAGAGAAGAAAGAAGGGGGTTCGGTAGTATCATCTTGGGATCCACACATCGATCAGAGAAAAGAATCTGCAAGAAGAGAAGAAGGGAAGTCGCAACATCATTGAAATATGGGAACTAATTTCCTCTGAGTGGATATGAGAAGAATAATCGTGAAGGCAATTATCGTGCGCACTTTGAACTTCTTTCCCGCCTTATTGAGAAGGGTATGCATGATTCTTTATAGATTACAGCTAATTTCAGTTGAGTTTACATAGAGACACAGAGAGAAACCAGAAGATTAACTGCTCGTGATTATAAATTCGGACTATGACGCGCTTGTTATTGCGTGAATGTATTCGTGTCGAAATGGAGAGAAGAGGGTACCTATTCCCGTCACTTTTGATGGATCCCTAATGATCTTACGTCTTCCCTTCCTCTCTTCTTACAGATCCCTCTCACTCGATGCGTGCATCCAAAGAAGGTACCTAATCGTCTTCTTTCGTCTCTAATGGAGAGGTCACCTGCATGTACGCAAGGCTCACACGCAGTCATAATTGGAATACTCCCCAAGTGCATGTTATTCGATGAAACTATGTATTTTGAATGGGGATATATCGGGAAAGAGACTCTGCAACGAGGAAACCGATACGCGATGCGCAACAACACATGTGTGGACAATGAATCGTTCTATGAGAAGCGGTAGGATACCTAGGAGATGACGAAATACATTTAAATAAATCGAGATTCGTTCTGGAATGGGAGTCTACAAACGAATTCCAGAGAGAAGTAACGGAAGAATCAACTAGTTAATAATGAAATTCTGTAAGTTGATTGGGGATAGATAACGGGCGGTGCAGAAGAAACGGGGAATGTAAAAGTGAACATCATTGTTCTTCTTCTCCGTCAATCAGAATGTTCCCTTCTATTCAAAAAGACCCTTGAGCGTCTCGTTGATCCGGCTTGCACGAGAGGGAGGGCTTACCTACAAATAATCTGGGTTTCGTCATAATTCATTCCGTCTAAATGCCTTTCTAAAGAGGCTCAACAACGTCCTCACTTACCGACGAGGATGTCTTCTTCACTGGAGCTGCATCATTGATCATCGATGAGGGTGCGGGAAGAACCGGATTCTGAAACGGAGTCTGACTGTTCAAAAATCATCATTTTTTAAACAAATTAATTGGACAGACTAATAAAACTTACATGAAGCTCTAAGAGCGTCCCATTCTCAGTAGACGAAACGGAAGATGAAGATGAAGATGAAAAAGAAGAAGAAGAAGAAATGACAGACTAGAATGGATTTCTACATCGTCTTCAGCTTTGGCTTCTAAATGTTTGAGGCGCACTCACCGACATATCCGACTCATTCAGCTGCTTGAGAACATCCGCTTTAGCCTTGCGGAGAAATGCCTGCGAGCGGCAAGATCAAACTCATTTGAAGTCTCCGAGATACGATAAGTTTTAGTTCGAGATAATGAAATCAAATTCACTCACAGACATTCTCTCCCGGTGATTATTCAAGTTCGTTATGTTCAAATTTTGGTGCCGCTCAAGGTCCATCCTGTGCTGAAGTTTATCCAAGTTATTGAATCCACGTTACAGAGTCGACATTCGAATTATCTTACCCCTTCCATCCTCGCTACGAGACTTCTTCCACTCTCAGCATCGTATCTGATCTTAAAATAACTCTTTAGCAAAGCTGAGTGTCTCGTTTGCTAAATATCTAATAAATATGGTCAAACTTTCTGCTGCAGCTCCTCAACCAAACCATTCACTCTGCTCAGTTCAAAGCAGAGTTTTGAGTTCTTCACAACTTCCTGGAATGATATGGTACTGCAAGTAATATATACTATCGTGCGAACCCTATTCTTCTCATTGACTGCTTCTATGACTCTTATATCAGCCGCTCTATCCCTCTCATCGACCTGCTCGTTCTGCAGAACTATCTTGTTTATTCGTGAATTTCTCTCTCTTTTATTTCCGATATTCCCCTTTTCGATCATCAGCTCCACTTGATGACTTACCAGAAGATTCCACTCATTGTGGAATCGCTTATCCATGGTTGCATACTTCTGCTTCTCGACAAGAAGGTCTTGAAGTAAATTCTCAATTATCTTGTTCTTCTTCTTCAGCTCCCGTGTCAGTTTTGCGATCTGAACTAGTACCCAATCTCATGCTTTACATCATAATATTACTGGAGCTAGGTCTTAGTGTGACTCTCGATAGCAGATTTCAAAGCATCATACATGCAATACAACTGACCCTGCTAGCCTCCCAGTCCTTCTCATCTGTGTCCTCCTTCTCATCCTCATCTTCCTTCACGTCCTCCTCTATTTCACTATCGACCTCCTCCTCGTTCTCTTCTCTTCCTCGTTCCTTTTGCGACGTCCTTGATTCAGTTCTCTATAATTGATTTCGTAATTATTATTTTATATATTGACGATTATAAATCTATAAACATGGTCACGAAAAAAGAAGCGACCAACCTCTTCCTCCTCATCTCCCCTATCTTCCTTCCTCGCTTCCTTCGCTGATTTCGATTCTGCGCTCTACAAATGTGTTCTACCTGAAGCCCAACAATTTCGCCATTTTGCGCTTCCTCAAACTCACCCATACGTCTAATTTTCCTATAGGATTGTCGTCTTGAAAATGGTCATCTGCCCAAGTAGGCATTTTGTGATGTAAAAAAGAAGAAGAAAACCAACCATGGAAAGCCTTCTCTTTCTATCGGCATGTGCCTCGTAGGGGATCATCTGTAATGCATTAACACTGTTTTACATTTTCACTGCCTTTTGATTAGATTGGCCTCACTGCAAGGTAGTAAGACTGAAAAAAGAAAGAATCACCTCGAGAGGAGCCGGAGTTGAAGCTCTGCTTCGACTTCGACGCGTTTCCATCGTCCTCTAAACAGTTCTGCTCCGATCCGCAGTGGAGCAGTGGTCTGTCTCTCTCATTTCATAATGCTCTCTCGTCTGTCAGAGAAGAGAGAGAGTACGGTAAAGTGAGAGGGGCGGACGATTGCTTCTTCATTGATAGTCAATGAGGACATATCCAATATGCAGAAAATCAGTTGATCACATTCTCACATGTTTTTTTTCGATACTGTATATGTATGTATGTATGCATAATTGCCCTCGGGAGATCCCCCGCTAGAGCTGCCCAAAAACTGTTGGTTCTCCAACGCAGAGAGTGTCTGGTCAGAAGCCCAAGCGTACCTTGAGATACTGGGTATAAACCGAAGCTGAGGAGGAAATGTGCCCTCTCATGGACTCTGCGCGTGCTAGTCACGCCGGGTAAGAGACCGCGGAGGAGCGGGAGAGAGGTGAGGAGAGACGCGCGCTCTCGTTTCTCTCGCTATCTCTCGTGAGGGGCTGGCGCTAGCGTGAATATGTCATTCCGCGAGTGCGCACTTGCGCTAGTTAGTATATGTGTACCTTATTTTTCACAATAATGTTTTCATTGCAATATTAAAAAAACTATTCTTTGTATCGCTATATTCTTTGCTTCAATTTGATGCTAAGAAAAGAGTTGGATCTGTTTGTTCATTAGTAAACTCACAGGAGCTGTGGGCTGGTGTGCCGAATACTTGCGTCGAGGCTTTTCGGCAACCGGCTCTGAAATAAATTTAATCAGCTAAATCAACAAACTGTTTTAATTACCATTAGCAATGTTGTCCTCATTGTTGTCCATGATTAGAGAAGCTGGAATGAGATGATCTTGAAAACACGTTATCGCACTCTTTCTATTTCGCATACTCTCTCACCAGTGGAGATATAGAACAGAGTCATGGACTCGTTGGAACGACAAATATACAAGACGAATGCTGAAGTCCTTTATCGTATTAGGGGGATTAAAATATGGAATAAATAAATCGGAACGAGGAAACAGTTCGATTACGTGACAACTACAGAATGACAGAAGGATGAGGAGGAATGCGTGCTAGTCCAAGAATTGAGTTTAGAGATAACTTCAAAAGCGTTAAATAGGTTGCCTGAGAAAGTATGGTAGTGCCAAGAAGTCATACTGAGATCATAGATGACGATCTTAGATTAATCCAATGAATAATCGTTTTTTGATTTTTTTTGCGAAAGGGGAACAATCGATTTTCCAAATTATTGATATTGGGAAAGAATCATAATACATGGAACAGTGGTTCATTCAAGGCTCAGTAGATGGTGTCCACTCTCCAAGAAGGTGTCTCTTCACATCATTATCCGTTTGATCCCTTTCCTGTTCGATTCTAGCCCGTTTTGTTCTATCCTGCTGAAAATACTTTCTCAAATTTCACTTGGAATCGAGTTCATTAAACCCACCTGCTCGAGCTTCTCCCTTTCTTCTTGGGCAGCCGTGAAGTTATTGATGACTTCTAGACGAATCTTCATCTCCGCTTGAAGAGCCAGACGAGTCTGCAAATGACTTGAGCTGATTTTCTCGAGAAGGGTTGCCAAGAGATCCAAGAGAACAAGAGGCCAAGATACGAAGAGAAAAAGAGAAGGAAGAGACGCCAATAGACAAGAGAAGAGATGGAGATCTTACCTCTTCATCCTTCGCAGCGAGTTTATAATTGACATCTCTAAGCTGTCTCGTGACCTCCGCGAGCTATAAAGAATGAATTAGATAACTTCTCCATCAAAGCTTCCATAGTGAACTCACTTCCCTCTCCTTCGCAGCGAGTTTCTCATTGGCCTCTTTGAGCTGTCTCGTGACCCCCGCTAGCTATAAAGAATGAATAAAGATAACTTCTCCATCAAAGCTTCCATAGTGAACTCACTTCCCTCTCCTTCGCAGCGAGCTTCTCGTTGGCCTCTTTGAGCTGTCTCGTGACCCCCGCGAGCTATAAAGAATGAATCAGATAACTTCTCCATCAAAGCTTCCATAGTGAACTCACCTCCTTCTCCTTCGCAGCGAGTTTCTCGTTGGCCTCTTTGAGCTGTCTCGTGATCTCCGCGAGCTATAAAGAATGAATCAGATAACTTCTCCATCAAAGCTTCCATAGTGAACTCACTTCCCTCTCCTTCGCAGCGAG
>LS541630.1:41673-54637 GCA_900490775.1 Pristionchus maxplancki
GGTCACGTAGGATACAGTGTTAGCGCGGACAGCGCGACTGCAGTCCTGGAACTTATCTTTCAGTTTGAAATGATGGCAATTGGTAGCTCGAAGGTTTCTGTAACTTTTGGAGTGGAATTTGAGCACACGGGGGTACTGCAACGGGCCGCAGGAGTACGGTAGGACGAGCGCCGCTTGCGGCGGAGTACTGTAGCCGGGCAGAGAGCGCGGTAATGATCGGGATTTGATTGGATCTCGATCCAAATAGTGAAAAATAATTATAATTGGGTACCCCAGTGTGGCTCAGGCGGTTAGGCATCGGTCTAGCAAACGAAAGGTTGGGGGTTCAATCCCGCCCGCCGGAAACCTTTTTGCCTCGCTTCAAGGGGGTCGGGGGAGTACGGTTGAGTGACAGACAAGTGTCCAGGCTGCGCCACTGTAGGACCCAAACCCGGCGCATCTATGACGCAGACTCAAAATGGCTCGAAATTACTCAAATTTCGGCTAGAAAAATGCGGAAAAATCGGGAAAAATCGCAGAAAATAATAAATCCCCTTGGCTTGCCCGTAGCGAGCGGAGCTCGGCTAGTTCCCTATACATAAGAAAGGACATGATACAAATCCTCTGGTCAAAGCAAAGTGCCCCTGGAGCCTCGGGGGCGCGGTGAAAGATTTAGGAAATATATAGGTCATATGGAAGAAGTGATGGTGCACATTTTCTCAGTTGGAAATTTTTTGATTGCTCAACGTTGAGGGCGTCTGGCGGTAGGTCAAAGTGGGAACATTTTCAATATAGTACTATAACTAAAAAAGTACTGCTCGGATCGGGCTGGGAGTTGCGGCGTCCGATGGTAACACGACGAGATGCACGTAAACTCTATTGCCGCGCATGAAAACGGGTTTGAAACACTTTTTTGACGGTTCGAAATTTCGAAATGGAGATCCCAAATCGCCCGATTCTTGGCATAGAGGGTAAGAGGACTGCCTAGCACGCAAGAGGTTGGGGGTTCGAATCCCGGCCGGTACCAAACCGTTTTGCCAGCCATGGTAGTGGGCGGGGAGTGTCAGAAAGTGGTTTGCAGCAGCCTAATCATGGCGCAGGCGGTAAGAGGACTGCCTAGCACGCAAGAGGTTGGGGGTTCGAATCCCGGCCGGTACCAAACCTTTTTGCCAGCCGTGGTAGTGGGCGGGGAGTGTCGGAAAGTGGTTTGCAGCAGCCTAATCATGGCGCAGGCGGTAAGAGGACTGCCTAGCACGCAAGAGGTGGGGGGTTCGAATCCCGGCCTGTACCAAACCGTTTTGCCAGCCGCGGTAGTGGGCGGGGAGTGTCGGGTATGTGGCTAGAACACTATCTCACTCAGACTATTATATGCCCAAAAAAGGCTTGCCCATAGCGAGCAAAGCTCGGCTAGTTATTTACAAAAAATACGTTGGGTATCATAAAACGATAATAATACGGCATTCCGCGTAAAGATAATAGCCTGCAGAATTTTTGCAAATGCAATGCTTCGATTAGTTTCGTGACTCACTCGGGAGAATATCTTCAACGATTCATTCCTTCATTCATTCCATAGATCCATCGTTCATTCTTCCACGTGGAATGATGAGGGAAGCTCTCATCTCTCTTCTATTCTTCATTCCTTTCGCCTCTTCTTCTGGTCCCTACTCATTTCTTAATCGCTTCGACCAAGAAGAACACATCGCATGGAGAGAAAGATGCGGATTGAGTGATGTTGACGGGTAAATTGGAATTATTCTCTTAAAATAGACCAGTTATTAAAGTGTTTTCAGAGGCAAGAACATTGGCTGGTTTGTCGCCATTCACAATATAAGGCAGCAAACGTGAGATCGTTTTAGAAATAGCTGATTAATAATCGATTTAGATACCACGGTGCCGCTGTAATCACACCCAAACACGTTGTGACAACGAATGCAGCTGTTGAATACCTGTATTGTTGATTTGAATTGGATATTAGGAACTATCATCGCTAGATCTTTCATCTTTCGGGAAATGAGAAGATCCCTCTGAATTCCTTATTGTTAGTCTATTTATGAATCTCATTAATAACGCGCAGGACACGAAAATCAGCAACGACGCCGCTTGAATATCTAGAGTTGTTAGTGTTCACATCCACAAATATGACTGGAATTGGTGAGATTTGAATTGTTTCCCCATTCTCCATGTTCTCTCGTTGGTCGGAGATATCCCAAGCTTTATTCAGACACTACTATCCTAAAGACTCCAAACTATCTGCAGTTAACGGCCAAGTACAAAATCGCTCATGTTATCGTTCCTACGAGTTCCGAAGACCCTTTCGAAAATGTGTGGAAAAGTCGTATTCTCAACTTAGTAGAAACAATGCAGATGTATTCCTTGGCAATAATTCAAATCGAGGAAACATTCCCGGAGAACCTCAATCATGTTTGTCTCAACGCTCTTCCCGAGCTGTGGGTTCCAGCCAAGTATCCGATTGATGTGTTCCATCTTGGTGAGTGCATTTTTCCTGTATAACCATGTCCATACCCCTATCATTCCTTGCACCTTGTTTAAAGTTTAATGCAGAAGTATCCATCAACGCGCTATGATGTCCGATAGACAATCAATTCCAGCAAGCACGGCCGACAAAGCCTATCAGAAGATTCCCATCGAATTTGGCGTCCATCAACAATTCTGCAAACAATTGCACTGCGAGGATCGATTGAGCGGCAAATCGACCGCCACCCCTCCCATTCCGGTTATTTCGTGCAGAATTTAGAAGCGATGTCTTCCATTTTCAGGGAATCGCCGGAGATGTCTGGTTTCGCGAAATAGACGGTAGAGATGAGTTACTCGGCATTGACCTGGGTGATGTGAGGTTTAAGAGATCGAAACAATGAATTATTGATCGAAACTTAGCACCGTCCATTACAGGGAACTGCCATGAGCATCGATTACTGGAGTGATTTCATCTGCAAAATGACTGGCGCGTGCATGCTAGGATTTCAAGAGCAATCTATCATGCACCATTCTGACTTCCCTTTCTATCTTGATGGTAATTATTGTTGTTTGTTGTTGTTGTTGTTGTTGTTGTTGTCGTTGTTTTTGAGTTTGACGAATTGATATTTACAGGTGTCTATCATGCCTTTACTAGGGAAGAGGAGTGCACTGCTGAGCAGCGACTGCAGGTGGGATATCATTTCAAAAATTCATCTTCATCGGATTAATATTGGTTAAATAATTCAGATGATCCGACAATCGACTCCGTTTACTCGTCTGACCAAGACCGAGCTACGATCCTTGAAGCGGACTTGTGGCGAAACGTAAATCCCTCTTATTCTCCCTCAATCTATGTCGTATTCATTTCCAGAACGGGTCAATTCGGTCATCCACAGTTGCTCGAACTGCAAAATTCGTTCCTCATCACATTAGTGGGGGAGAAGAAATGCCCGTCTTCAGGTATGAAAAAAGTCCACCTCGAGGAATGATCTGTCTCTCGCACTTTCTCACGCTATCTCGATTGTTATTTTGCGAGCTGTTTCGAAATTACAAATTTTCAGAGACCAGCCCCGCCTGTGAGCAGTCTCTACTCAGATGCACGGGTATTTTCTATTTTGAAAATATACAAATACAAAATATCGTTGAGGAGTGCTAATCTCTAATCTCCATATTATCAGCAGTTCCTTTTGTTTGATTAGGTGAGATAAACCTATTTTGTTTCTTGATCAAATTAAAATAACTAATCCAATGTAATATTAGCGTTCTGGACCAAACAGATTCACAGCTCTACGCGATATTCACAAAATTGCATCATAATGACGGAGAAATATTTCCATTCCAGAAGGTTTTCCCTAATAAAAATTCATCGAATTAAATATTTCTCCAGACAGAAATTTTTCCTCGTTATTATTCGGACACAGAGGCATATCGATGGATTCGAGTGGAAAAAGTCATTGCGCCGCGTGTGCTTAAAGATGAACGAGAGGTTTTATTTTCGAAATGATTTCGAAAAAATTATTATCGATTTTCATTGCAGAACGGCTACGCAATCGCACTAGTGCAGTTGGCGCAAAGAATTCCCATCGAATCGTACATAAAGTGAGTCAAAACAATTTTTAAAACCATGTTTGTTTTCGAAAATAACCATAACTTCAGGCCAATTTGCATACACCAAGAAGTACTGTGGAATCCTCAGTTCAGAGTAGTGCAGCAATTGGAGAACACAAGTTAGTCAATGCTTGTAATCTTAACAATAATGCAATTTTTAGAACCTGGCATTTACCGAATTGATCGAGAAATCGCCCTTTTCAATATTACCGAATCTAAATCGGCTGGTTCCGAATCTGAGAAAGACGAGCACAACATTATTCAATTTAACACGAGTGGATCTTTCAGAACGGTAACTATGGAATACTTGGTATCATTACTTCTTTAAAAAAAGACTGGTCTATGTACATGTGGTTGTTCACCACCCTCCAAGTAAACAAGTCTGGAGATTGCGAAATATTATGAACTCATAAGAATGACGAAACACCCAACGGTTGGGAACGACGCTCTCCTTGTATTGTATTGCATATTGATCAAGTTAGCAATCCTAATTATGTCAGGAGCACCGTGCCTCTCCTCTAATCTCACTCACAGAAGACCTTCAGACGCCCAAATATCTGATTGGTATTGTTGCTGAACAAAAGTACGCTAGTGTGAGTGAATTTAAGCTAAATGACACCAAATTTCAAGTAAAATCGTAGTTCCAAAAGCTTTTCAAGGATCGGAATTCCCTTTTAGCCTCTCGTTCCCGTTCAAGCAATTCGAGTCGAGTATTTCTCCACATTCATCTGCATCCATACTGGAGTGTGCAAGGATGACGAGAGATTTCAGCGGAGAGTCTACGCCGGTTCATATCTAGCGAGAGGTTTGTATTTTCTGTGGTATGTAATGCAGCATTGGCATACAATTCCAGCAAGATAATCCTAGAATTTTCCTGAGTTCCTTTTTGACGGGTAAAACTTTACAGATATCAAGGATCGGAATGGTCAATGGACGTACGCTAAAGGGATTAGTGGAGTTATGCACGAGAAGGTTATTATCCGAGACCTTTTTTACGGTGAGTTGACAAAAAATAATAATAAGAATTTCAGGAAATGGGTCCAATTATCGATGTAATGATGCAAGAGAAGCTGGTGTACTTCACTCCCGATCAGAACATGGAAATCCAAGCGCAATGCGGAATACCGCCACCGCGGTTAGGATTTGTTGCTTTTTGTAGATCAAAATTGTTTATGGTTAAAGTAGGGATGGCTTGGCAAGAAATGACTCTCTTCATTCCGCACGCTCTCTCGCCTCTCTGACCGGTGAGAGAGTGCGCGAAATGAAGAGACCATTTCTTGCGAAGCCATCCCTAAGTTAAAGTTCCCCCTCACCAGCAGAAATAGTATATTACGAGCAGATTCGACAAAAATATGGAAGCCCTAATAATTCAGAAACCGAATGTACGGAGGCGAAGAGTTTAACATCGCTGAATTTCCCTGGCCCGTGCATCTTGGACATGAGGATCAGCAGAAGTTAGGCAATTAAAACAAATAAAAAGCATTAAAAAAATAAAAAAATAAAAAATAAATAATAGTATTTCATGTTGATCGCTCATTGCACGGGTTCTTTCATTTCTCGCCGGCACGTCATCACTGCCCGACATTGTCTTGTGGGACCGTAAGAATATCTCTGAGAATAAAAAATAAAAAAAACAATCAATTAAAATTTAGCGACAGTGATTTCCCTATGAAAAAGCAGCTGATCGTGTTATACGGAGGCACTAGCTGGAATTCGGCTCCGGTATGAAATTCACGTTTTTTTCCGATGACAGGGAGCCGAGTCTCAATAAAAACCATCAATCTACCCTCTCATTCTGGCCTCACTGAGAAGCACCCAGTCAAACTCAAGTTTCAACATCAATGCCGAAGACAGTGCAACTTAATAGATTCACTTAACTGATATCCTCTTTCAATGCCTAAAACTAGGCTTGAATTGAATTTTGAGACTCAAAGTAACATCAATGCCGAAGATTACCCAGTGCATGCCTAAAACTAGGCTTGAATTGAATTTTGATACTAAAAATAACGAATTTCTATGGCAGGAAACGTTTAAGCAAGTGGGCATCCGCAAGAAAATCTATCCCAATCGTTTCGACTATCGGCGTCATGACATTGGCGTCGGAGAACTAGATCATGTAATATTATTATATATTATATATAAATCGACCTCACCTGCGTGGTCTGGGTCAAAAATAATCCTGTTCCAAACCCCCGTTGAACCTTGTTGATGCTAACGCAAACGGCCTCATGCACGAAGTCCGAGGACTAGATGGAAGGATGACATAGAGCAACAACTGCATGGGGCGAACTAGTGCTTGGAACAAGATTATACAGGCCCAGGCCAGATATTGCATTTAATATTATTATACATGCACACAGGACAGGTAAACGTGCCCTAGAGACCAGCATGGGCTACGTAGGTCTGTGCAGTACCCGCCCTTATCGGTGCCGACTGTAAAATCGCCTTGGTTGTGGAAGCTACTTTACCTTTTTTACACAGGACATCGAGGGGAACACTATGGGAATCGTTTGCCTTCCCAAGCAGTCGGACTATGCTACGGATGCATTGGAGAAGACTGCGCGATTCTTCGGTGGAGGAAGGGGAGAGAATGGTTAGAAAAGAGAGAGTTGTTTTATTAAAAACCGGACAATATAGGACAAACGGTCGGCGATAAGCTGAAGGTTCTCACCTACGATATGACGGTATCACTTCTATTTTCTTTGATCAAACAAAACAAAAAAAACAAAAAAAAGTCCTTTAAGAGCCCAGAGGTGGGCGAGGTGCCGTATAAGGAGGATGGCTTCCAGTTCTTCCTATCTTACAAGACGCAAGGGTCGCGCGCAGCCCACGGATATGCCGGACCAGTGGGTTTTGGGGCAGTTTTGGCGCTGTACGAGCTAAGGGACCCCTTAACTCGATCAGAGCCGAATGTTATAGAGCCATCAATTTTCCTTGGTGGTGTCCTTTTTCGAATCTGTCGGCTACCGTACCCCCGCTACCGTGTTTTCAGGGCGACAGTGGCGGTCCGCTTCTCCGCAAGCGACTCGCCGACGGTCGCTACGTGTTGTACGGCACGGTGACAGGTAACACTCTCTCATTTCCACGCACTCTCTCATCGGAGGCGAGAGAGTGTGCATAAAGAAGAGAGCCAAACTAGAATCTAGTTTCGATGTTGAGGCTCCAACGCCAGCTGCTACGACGGCTGCACCGATGGATGGGATACATTCACGACGGCCAAACATTTCGTGTTCGACATTTGCAGGTAACCAGCAATCGTATATCAAATATTCATCCTTACATCAAGGGTCGAAAGATCTTCTTAATCTTCTAGTGGGATGATCCATATGTAAGGCAGTTACTTTATAAGTTACTAGTGCACTTTATAAGGGTGTTATTTGACTAATATGCGGATAGTATGATGGTAAAGTAGGTCCGAAGAAGAGATTAGGCCCTCCGGACTGAATTGGCCTTTAATTGTTCACTGGCCTAGCAATGGCGCACCGCAGGACGCAAGTGTCTAGAATAACGGTGTTACCTTTACCTTTTACCTTATTTGGCAGGATAACGGGAATCTGCCCGGACCCTCCAACCAAAGACGATCCCTGGGCATCAATCGACATAAGCGGTGAATTTGAGTTCAAACAAAATCCAAAACCCAATTTTCAGGCTCGCGACATTGCCCTCGTAAATTGTGATTGACAATTGTATGACATGCCATGTTGTTATTGTGTGATTCACGGCTTTATCAAAATAAAGGACATTATTTGTATAATACTATTTTGACGACTGTTGAAGGCAACGAGCTCATACAACACACATGTATACTTCGCGATGGGATATATGAGGCCGTTCGCCTAAGGTTCAACAAATGGCTGGAACAGGTAAAAAAATCGAAATGTCTGAAAAGTTGGTTAGTGGTCAAAATGGCCCGAAATTTCGTTCTCTTAATCAGAATTTTGCGCTCTTTCAAATGATGATATTGACATGTGATGAAAAAAAATTCGTTTTCGAGAAATGGAGTGTTATGATCGATCAAAGTGGCCATTTTCAATAAATCGCCAGGGAGCGTTTTTTCGAGACTTGTACCTTTTGATAGAGAGGTTTTCAGGAAAAATGTTCAACATATGGAATGATCAGCTCGACGAGCTCTACAAAATGAGCACCATAACGAGGGTAATCTGAAAATTTTATTTTTCGACATTTCGGAAAAATCGATAGAAAACCTCAAATGTCAACGGAATTTTTTCGTCCAATATCCCAAAATGCTCGACGGGACATGCTCTATCTACTGGTGAAGGTATTTCCGGGGATATCTTTTGGGTCAAAATTCTCCTTTTCTCGAAAACGAAATTTTTTCATCATTTGAAAGAGCGCAAAATTCTGATTAAGAGAACGAAATTTCGGGCCATTTTGACCACTCCCGGCGAAAAACATCGAAAAACGCGTTTTTGGCCAAAATGGGGGGTGCCCCCCTGGAGCGCGGAGGGGACATATTGCGAAATCGACCTCACCAGCGTGTAGAGGGTCAAAAATAACCCCTAGGGTCAACTTTTCAGACATTTCGATTTTTTACCTGTTCCAGCCATTGGTTGAACCTTGTTGAAGCTTACGCAAACGGCCTCATATTTTACTGTACACTACAGTCTACAGTGGCGCTACAGTGGAATTTTTTAAAATCGATTTTTCTCTATAGACGCTTAATATCAAATATTCCCTCATTACGGGAATTGTCTGTTTCCAGCTTGAAGGCTCCAACTTGAATATTGATAGATTCAGAAAGTATCACTGTCCAGAAGCGAACCGGCCGCTGGTTCTGATGGAGCCACTAAAATGAACGGTTAGTTTCCTATTTTGAGAAAAAAGTGACCTGAAGAAGTTTTTCAATATCAACTATTGAAAAATCATGATATGTTAGTACAATATCTAGATCTTTGCATTTTCGGCTGAGTATATATATAGCTAATGACGATAGGTCGACATTCGGTCTGGTTTCACTTGACACCGATATCGATAATATTTCCACTTTCTCAGAAATGTCGAGAAAAAAGTTTATGTAAGCTTAAATGAAAGGGGAGCAGTTTCAATTATTTATCTCTTTTTGACCTTTGTTGAGTTCTGAGATGATACAAATGAGCTTCGTAGCACCGACTTTCTGAATAAATTCGACCCAAGGATTACTGCAAATTATATATTCATGCTCGAGCAATCATTCGTATTCTAAAGAATATTTAACACTCACAAGTCGGTATTTTGCATGTTAACTTGTGTACTAGCAACTAATCTAATTTCTTTTCCATTAAGCAAATCCTTGAACTCTCGAAGTGAGTTAGTGTGAAGATTAGCCAAAATGATCTCTTCGAAGTGAACTCCTTTGATAAGTGGTCTCACAAATTCCACAAATCGTGGCATTTCACGCTTCTTAATTATAACTGCTACCCACTGTGATGAAAATATTGTTTACACGTCATATTTATGAAATTATATGAGGCCGTTTGCGAGAGAGTCGAGCAATGGCTGGGCCAGCATTTTTTCTCGAATTCATGAAAATGTGGTTAAAGAGGTTCCCGAGGGTGGTGATCACCATCGTGGTAAAATTTATTTTCCTCTAAGTCGATCGGTGGAGCCATGCTGCAACCATGCTTCATGCCACCATTTTTCTGTATCTCGATGGTCCGTTTGTAAAACGTTGTGAAAAGTTAGTACCCTATGAAATCGACCATTGCGAGTCGAACCATGGCACTCTCGTTCCATGCAATTCATGCGTTCGACTGTTACAAAATCGTTCTCGAATGTAAGGATGTAGTGCCTCCGAATTTGATATAACTATTTGATGCGCCTTGTCATTTTGAGTAGTAAAAAAACTAACACATTTGTGCTGTCTTTCTTTTTCTATTGAAAATCTTGCCCTGAGACCGCGAATTTCGGCTGATCAGTGACGAATGAGGCCGCGAAATGAACGAAATCGAAGTCATTATTCACTTTTTCCTCCAATCGAGATACAGAAAAATGGTGGCATGAAGCATGGTTGCAGCATGGCTCCACCGATCGACTTAGAGGAAAATAAATTGTACCACGATGATGATCACCACCCTCGGGAACCTCTTTAACCACATTTTCATGGATTCGAGAAAAAATGCTGACCGATTCTCTCATATAAAATTGACCTTTTCTCTACTTAGAATTATCTCACTTGCAAGTACACACGCAGCACGCTCTAATCCGATTTTACACAGTGAATAATTTCTGATTTCGCAGTAAAATTGTAAGGCGAACTCGTCGTTCTAGAAACGTGATCTATTAATATGTATATGACTATCATTTACATTTCTTACCTTGCATGCAACTGCTAAGCGAGTCATCGTAGTCTTTCGCACATTGAGAATTGAAGAATCGACCAGGCCTTTAGAAGTTTTACTTACCTAAACGTTCTTTCAAGAATAATATTAGTAAAAAGTTCACCTCTCTCATACGCATTAGCGATTTGTCGTCCAATAGCACGAATATCTTGTTGTTTGCGTTTTGAGGGAGACTCAGAAAGTCGATTGTCTTGGAGCCAATCGACATTATCCGCTATGCAAAAAAGTTAATGATGAGGGATACCCAAGCAAACGCGGTCTGTGTCAATTGTAGTGGCGTCGACGATCGCGCCAATTTCGAAAACAAATAGTCACCCTCTGGTTACGCTTTTCTTATGAAATACGAAACAAAATAGTAAAGATCTATATATTATTTTCCTTTAAAATAATAAAAATTGGATCTCAGCAACAGGAAGACACGTCTAGTGGACGAGGCAAATGGAAAAGAGGTAAGCTGGACATTCACACACATTAAATGAATTGTTGTGAATACTCGCAAATAAGGCTTTATCATGAAATGGGAAATACACAATGTAAAGCAAATCTTTTTATGTCAAGTTGTCAATTATATGACAGATCAACACTGTCGTAAAACCAAAGAAATCAGAAAATTCAGTTTGACAGGCTCCGACTTGCATGTTAATCGGCATTGCATTTGAGCTGGCTAATAAGCAGAACGTCTTGTTCCTTCTGTGAAAAAACTGAAACTGCTCAATATTAAGAAATAACTTTTGAAACTTGCCTTGACTATATTTTCGACATCCGATGCCGACAAAAGATATAAGTTATCGCAGATTTCTATCGTATAACATTTTCGTTTAAAAATTTCTCGTATAAATGTCATATAATTGATGTTCAATTCGCATTTGTTGACCACTGATAATTCTATTCCACTGACTATATCAGCAGCGTCAATAAGGAATCGCATAGAAGCTACAAAAATTAAAAATTTTACAGTTTATAACAATAGGTGATCACTTTTGCAGAGTTGTGTAAGTTCACAACTTAGATCCGAAGCTTTAACATTTCGGAGAAACTCAAGCCATATTTCACTACAAAGAAATTTTTCGTATTCGCCATAAATGTTAAATGACTCACAAATCAGGTTGCTGTGCCTCTATTCCTTTGAATTCCACCATTGAGCCGTGGCCCTTGCACAAGTCTGTGAATTGGCGAATAATGCCAGAACGGACTCCTTTCAGTTAAATTTCGAAAATTCCTGCTCTGGTTGTAAAACCCTTGACGCGCTCGAGCAATTCTTCTAACTCCTCTGGTTTTATCCTAACGACCAGGGCCTAGAACACGTATGTATGATGCAAAATAAATAATTATGTCAAGATTTTAATTTATTCTCACATCTGTTGTTATTTCCAACGTTTTAAATAAGATTTCTGCAACACATTTCCATATCGAATAATCTCAACGGTGACAGCGAAAGCGCACAGTGATCTGGTCCTCTGTGTCCTCAATTCAGACGGTTATTTCTCGAATAAATAACGGTTCTTACCTTAACTAGCAAGGATATATATGTTCGCCGGACATTTAGGAGTGACCCGTCTATTGTATCCTTATAGAATTTGGACACTTACATTTAAAAATATTTAAAACAAAAAGTTTTAAAATAACAAAATTATTTACCTCTCTCATTCGAAAATGCGATCTGTCGTCCAAGCGCTCGTGGATCTTGACGAAAGCTTTTTCAGGCAGACTCAGAATGTCTATTGGAGTTTTCCTAATCTCTTTCGGTCCGGTACCGGTCGATTCAGAAGACATCGCTCGAGAATTAATCAATGGTTTACAACGGAATGCTTGAATTTCAATAAACGGGAACTGTTAGAAAGGCGTCTCTTTCCTTGGCGCCATTTTAGGACGCAAGGCATTGCCGATTGACTTCGCTTCTACGACGCCCCAATGTGATTCAAATTGAGTGTGTGCGGCTAATAGCACAACCATAGTGCCTGTGCCTACCTTCAGACCGATACCTCACGGGAGGCAGTGTTAAATTTTGCAAAGCTTAACCGACAATACACCAGATGTCGAATTTCATTTATCGGCGAACTTACGCAAAATAAATAATTTAGGTTAAAACGCGGTCCGCCTAGGAACGTCGAAGGGGGTGGCACAGTAGCTCAAAATGGTCTCCGGAGGTTCAAACTTGGTGGTTAGACTCCCTAGAGGTGGGATACACTTCAGCCAAAAAATTGGACCCAAAAGTTGATCTTTGATCTTTGAGATCGAAAATTTTCAAACTGATTTCATCCCCACATGCTATACACCATTCGATAGAGCATCAAAAGTTATGTATATCACCAAATTTTCAAAGGGTTTGGACTTCAACTTTTCGAGAAAATCGAGAAAATGTCGAAAAATTGCTGACTCAAAAATTTCCGGAATTTTTTTGACCATGTTGCAATGGATTCCGGGACCTGAAAATTTGACATAATATGTAAAAAGTATCAAGGATTCCAGAAAAAAATACTTCGTTTCTGTACGAGGTGCCAGGATATGTTTTTTTCGCGAAAAACTAGCACGCAATCGTCGACGCAGGTTCGAATCCGCCTCCC
>LS541630.1:62074-77692 GCA_900490775.1 Pristionchus maxplancki
GGCGCGGAAAACGGATTTCGTCATATTGCGTAGTGATGATGAAATGATGATGAAATATTTATTGATTAGTTATCTTCAACTTTTTATGAGAAGTCGATTGGTACCGGTCCTGGGTCTGTGCGACATCGTTAAAGTGGTTTTCGGGGACATTGCTTTTCAGAGCGTGACGGACAAACAGACAGAGAGAGAGAGAGAGAGAGAGAGAGAGACAGACAGACAGACAGACGTTAGCGCATTTTATCACTAGTCAATTAGAATTTAAAAAAATTCAAGCCGTTTGCGCTAGATCATACCACACAGAGTGATTCATCAATCAAATTTGGGTCAAAAGACCAGCAAATTCTTTCCGTCCCTTCCCTCTCGCCCTCTCACTTCTCCCAACTCTGTATCCCTCTCGTTTATGGGATTGTTGAGCACTTACATATGACGGGAAGAGAACAGTCGCCTCATCTTTATGAGCAATACGACCATAATCGCTGTTCCTTCATCACTACATCTCAGGATCGTTCTCAATGGACTCAAAACAAGGAGTGGTCAACGGTCACTCTCGGAATGATCCAAGAGATGAATTGCGGAATGCGCGGGCGCTGATTGCCGAGACCGTTCGGTACCATACGTTGTGGGAGGAAGCTCAGAGGAGGGGCAACCCGGTGAGCACTTCATGTCTTTCTTTGTTGCACAATACTCTTGAATCTTTCAGATTTCTCCTTTCAATCGATCGCTCATACCAATCACAGCTCTGCCCCTGCCACTGCATGGACCGAGCTCAGTGTGTATCTAATTTTAGAACCGAGTCGATTTCGAAACGATCTCCAATGAGCAAGTGAATCATTCAGGGTGCCATCCTTCAAAATGAGCCGTTGGTCCAGCCTCCGAAGTCGCCGATGCCGCTGGTAAGTGTGACTTACCAATTCAATACCAATTCCTTAGTACTAACAAAGCTTATTGTTCTCAACACGACGTATTTCAGCCGAAAATGCCCTTCAAAGACGTTTACAAGGCACATATGGCGGCACAGCGGGAACTACTCGCACAACAGGTGAGTAAGGTTTCAATCAGAGCTGAGGAATAATAAATAACATAAGTATGCGGATTCGTAATCAAGCTGTTCCAAAAGGTATAATTAAAGTATCAACCCGAATCAAAGTGTTTCGCTTGCTGGAGTATACCAAAAAGCAGGGTACGACAAATTGCTGAATCAAGACAGGCCTCACTTCAGACTGCCCAGAAGCGAGCAGCTCCGCAGAATCAGAATCAGTCTCACGGCGATGGATCGCGACGGAGGAAGAGAAAGAGTGAACCGCTGAGGGATGGGGTGAGCTTTCCATTCAACAATTGCACTTTAGGTCATTCGTTAAGGGTGTCATGTCTAACTTGAGACTACCCCTCCCTAAATACAATGATATTTTCAACGGTTATGTTAAGAAATGTGTGGAACGTGGTTATGTATTAGCCGATATCCGGGTTCAGGAGTAGGGTTGACAATTCAAATAATTATTCCTTGAACAAAGAATGAGAGTGAGAGAATTCTCCACAATGAAATTCAAGGATCCTTGAATTGTCAACCCTAATCAGGAGTGCCTACCTTGAGAATAGTTCTCTATCTCAGCGCTGCAAATCCGCCTTCACGAGGGTCAAACCGAGGAAAGCGAAGACAGAAAATGAACAGCGGGTAGTGATTTACCCACCTCCGAGATTCGGTGCAGCCCCGATCGAAGGACAGTTGCAGATGAATCCAATTCAGTCGGTACGTTGTATCATCTTGCATTCAATTGAAGATTCCACTTCAGACATCTGTTGTTACGGCATCGCCACATCTACCGCAAGGACAGTCGCTACCTGGCTCTCAGGGGCTCTGGAAAGCTGGCATTCCCATGCAGACTGCCTCAATCGGCTGCTCAGTCGAGGAAGTGCAGGTAGACCGGCTGGGATCGTAATTTAAGAAGATGGTACATTTCAGGCTCAATTCGATTCTCAGCCCTCCTTCCCATCGCTGTCGCAGGATCAGTTGATCCAAATGCAGCACGGGATGCTGCAGTCGCTGCTATCACCAGTGCCAGCTGCTGCTGCTGCAGCATTGCCGGATGAAGCTGTAACCTCATCGACAGAGGTCAATCCGAGAGCGATAGAAGATCTCCAGGTGAGCTTATCATCATTGAAATTGCCTTACCCCTTATCTGAAGGTTCTTCCTGCCTCGGATCCTCCGTACACTCCACTGAATTCACTTGCTATTCAACGCCTGAATACAGATGAGCGGGTTAGTTTCTCTTTTATTGAATTTCATCTGAAGTGTGAAAGGGGTAGATCAGAAAAACATTGGATCGAAGAAGAGCATGGACATTCAGGAAGCCGTTTTCGATCGAGATGGCTCATCTTTTTTTCCCGTTCGTCAATCCCCTAGTGATGCTGCTTCTTTGGTGGCTCAGGAAGTTTGTTCACCAAATTCGAATCACATTTGCATTCTCGATACCTCTTACAAGATTCCGATCCTTGGGAGAGAGGTATGCAATGCATGAGTATTGTTCTTCGCAGTTGTTGCAACTATTCTTTCCCAGGCACTGAGGAAAGAAAAGGAAGTGGAGAGGCAGCTGGCGGAGCAGAAACAGAAATTCGTCGACAAGGAGAGGGAACTTTCTCAGGCTCGAGAGAAGATCACAGATACCGAGCAGGAGGTATGTTTGAGAACGAGTCTGGTCTAATGGTTTAAATACTTAGAATGTGAGTGAGATATCGCCCAGCAAGATGTAAATATGTCCCTTCGACAGGCACGGAAGGAGAAGGAGAAGGTGACTGGAGAGATGGCGGATTTGAAGAAAGAACTAGACTCCAAGGGGCAGAAGATTCTCGATGCACACGAGAAGATTAAGTCTCTCGACCTGGAAGTATGCATGTTTATGTTTTCATTCAAAAATCGGAATCATACAGATCACGGTAGTAGTTGTGCAATAAATAAGTCTCAAAAGTGCAAATATATTTCTCTTCAGAACGCTCAGAAGAAACTGGACGCGGAAAGGGAGAAAGCGGCGTTAGAGGAGATGCTGCGCAGCAAGGAGGGTGAACTTGTTAATGCCCACGCGAGGATTCTTTCTCTCGAGCAAGAGGTATGCAAAGAATAAGCATGAATAAGCATGATGATTGATAACGTTCACTTTATTTATTTATTTTTGTAAGAATCATCGCAAGAATGATGTAATAATATTTCAGAAGGCTCAGAAGAAGGTGGAGGCAGAAAGTGAGAGAGCGGCGTTAGAGGAGATGCTGAACAGCAAGGAGCACGACTTGATCGAGGCACGAAGGAGGATCGAGGAGCTCAAGCAGGAGGTATGTGATGAGTCCTTTTGAATCGAATAACAGATTCTTCTGAAGGCTCGCGATCGAGAGACAAGAGAAACCCTCAACGAAATGGATGAGAGCGAGAGGGAGCACCAAGATGTCGCTGAGGACAAAAAGGAGGTGCGAATTGAGGATTATTTCCAATCTCAGAAGATGTTCAATACATCAGATCTTTTCCAGATGGACGATTCTCTCGAAGGTGCGCCGAGTGATGCTGCTTCGAGTTCTAAAGTATCCGATCGACTGATGGTGGAGACGAGGTATCACTGAGATTACATACTGAGCCTCAGATGAGGATGGAAGGATGTCCAGAATGATATACTCATCCATCCTTTTTCAGACAAGAAAGAATGGCGCTTTACAAAGAAGTCGACGCAGTCTTTGACAAGTTTCCAAAGCTGGAGCAGAACACGACTATCGTTAGTTATATTCTTTTTATATTTTCCGTGTCATTTCCTCTCCCTTGGCAATCTTGAGTGGAAATTCCAATTCCAACTTATGTGAATTCCTCTTCAGATGCTCGCCGACTTCGCCGCGGACGTCGGCAAGACCCTCGAAGTTATCATCGAGGAGAACGATAATCTGTGGGATTCCCTCTCCAAGATTCGTCCCTTCATCACGCCCGACGACGCGAATGCGTGCGAGCAGTGGATGACAGTGGGCGGCGAAGGTATGGATCTTTTCTTGACCTTGTTTCTCCCACCCACGTCCATGTTATGGTCGGTAGTTAGGAGATGACTTCTCAAATCCTGACTTTATTCAGATGACGTCGATGTCCGGAGTCTACTTCATCTCGTTGCTTACCTGAACCAGTCTAAAAAGGGCAGTTCCCTCAACCGACTCGACAGGCTCTACACGAAACATGATGTGAGCAAGCAATCGAATTAATAACAGTGATGACTGTTTAATTAACCCATGTATTCAGGCGTCCACGCCAGATGACCTCGTCGATCTCCTTGCGCAGAAGTCCAAGACGAACTTCCCGCTAGTGGTGAACAGCGGCCATAGATTCCACCTTTACTTGTGCTCGAGGTAAGCACCTCGATCTATTCATATTTATCATGTCAGAAGATTGACGTCAGATGAGAGGATGGGGTATCAGAGGGCATTCCTTGGATATTTGGTCTCATTTGATCTCCGTATATACAAATACTTAACCGTTCAGGGCAATCCCCGTCGATGGCGGACTCCGACTCGCCATGCTCTCCTTCGTCGCCGCCACGCATCTCTTCGACGCTCAGTTCGACGGCTCAGTCGGCGACGTTGCCCGATTCTTCTGGATTGGCGCAGGAATGGGTCTTCCGAGAGTCCCAGTCGCTGTGAAGAACGCGCACGACATATGCAAAGGTGCCATTCGTCCCTAACCTGGGATATTTTTAGTCTGCTTTTTTCACGACATACCCGTTATGCTGTCCCGTTGTTCCTTCGTCGTCCTACTATTGCCCCCATCGATACTTGTTTTCTTGCCGATATTTACTGGTTTCAGTGTTTCTTATCTGTTACTTTAAAATTAATCACGACAAGCTCTCAACATACCCGACATCTCATTCGTTCTCCACTGTTGTCTATTCATCTCACACCATTTTTTCCTTCAATTCCAAATTTTGTCCATATCAACTTCGATTCCCTACCTCATTTAATTGAACTCGCCATTTCATCCCCGCTAATTCCCCCATATCTCCATTTGAACTCTCTTCTTATTTTCCCTTCTCTTCAATGACATATTGATTAGGGTTGACAGTTCGCACAAACGCACGCGATTCGCAATGCAAATGGAATGATTCTCATTGCGCAATGGGACGATTTCGATACGCAATGGATGCGCAATGCAAATTGATCGAGCCTCATTGCGCAATCGGTCCAAAAACTCGAGATTAAGGATGAAACATATCTGAATCGACGCGATTCGGGATCATTTCCTTAACTTCGCCTTGTCCGCTCGCCGAATCGAACAATGAGATCGATGCGCAATGGATGCGCAATGTAAATTGATCGAGTCTCATTGATGAGAGTCGATTTCGCCCTCTCATTGCGCAATCGATGCAAATTGCTCGAGTCGATTCCCAACTTGCGTTGATCGATTGCGTTGCGTCAACCCTATTATTGATCCTACTTACCTCCCGTATGCCTCACGCCAACGGTCATCTAGATAAACAGTACGCACTACTAAATTTATTTCCAAAGTGACTTGTTAGTTGCAACTTCGAGATGAGAAAGGAGAAAAAGACCTTGTTCTATCTTTGCTCACTATTCACGCTCTCCCTCTCTTCTGGCCGGCATACCGTACTCCCTTCTTTTCTCCTTCCCTCCCCATTGGTATGCTTCATGACTTTCTAATAAACTCGTCAACAAGAGGAGGCTGCAGAAGGGAGAGAAGGAAGAGCGATTGGCCTCGTGCTAACAGATCCATAGGAAGAAATGTTGATGTTTCGCTTCATCTGGAAAAAGTCTGAACGGGACGAAGTGAGAAATGGAGGGACTGTGCAAATAGGGCATGGTGTGTAAAGGAATCTCCAACTTGTATTCTAATGTTACTAGGGTGATGGGACGTTTAGGAACCCCCTCAGAGGCGGAGGAGCGAGAGAGGACGCGCGGGGGAGGTGGTTCCTAAACGTCACCAATCGAGAGTTCCTAAACGGGGGTTCCTGAACGTCCCATCACCGTTACTAGAATAAACCTCTTTTCTCCAGTATCGATAAACAGCATGCATGTGCACTAGTGATGCCAATTCCGCAACGACTCTCTTCAATTGGCATACTATCTCGCCGGTCAGAGAGAACACGCGACAGGAGGAGTGTCGCGCGCCCAATTGCCATCACTAGTGTTCACAATGCCTGGAATCTACTAGGAGAGCGAGACTGCAGCTCGTTTAACCACCATTAGAGATCGACTAATATCCTCATTGTAAGCTGCGACAAAGTGTTCACTTACTTTCGATTGTACTCTGAATGAACAATAAACTGTCTAACGAAGCCGAGCATTTTGCATCAATTAGCATTTATTTCGTGTCCATTCATTCAAATCTCCTTCATTTCCAATCTCCTTCCATTCCAATGGACGCTCTTCGTAGCGCGCGGTCGTCCGTGAAACTTGACACGCAAGTGAGTCCTTTTCTCTTCAAAATAGTGTATTTTCTGGATTTTTTTACAATAATTAATCAATTATTAATAATAATAAATCATAATTTCAGAAATCAATACTGTTTGGCAGTGGTGTGCGCGTCAGAATCGTCGAGGGCGACGGCGACTTCAACGCTGATGAATCAATGGTAAGGACACTTGTTTTGGTTGAGGTCTAGATGATGATCTAGTGAGATAATCTAGGATAAGTAACCTTTGGTACCTCTAGTGAAATTGTAACTTGAGCATCCTCAGATCAATTCAGTTCCAATCTACTGAGTATACTTTTACTGACTCCCTATTTTGATTATGAAGCCGTTTGTGTAAGAGTTGGACAAAAAAGGGAAGGGCTGGGGCAGTTAAAAACAATGAAATGTGAGAATTCTGAGAATGAATTCTACTTATTCTGTGACGAAAAATAGATTCAGAATGCGGCTGATATCGAATCAGAAAAGCGATACGCGCTCCTCGGTTTGCTCCTCGCCTACACGATACTCGCCGTCGTCTACTGCCCCATCACCGCCTACGAGTTCTCTTACCTCCTGCAGCACTTCGAGTGGCTACCGGTGAGGTTTCGAAAACATGTTAGGGGTCGAAGCGGGTGGCAATTTGGGTAGCATTCTTTTTTCCGTTCAATACTTTGAATGCTCCCGGCTTTTGGATTTTATTCGCCATGTATGTCCTATGTTTAATCCTCTTATGTATGCTTCTTCTGGATCATCACTCCAGGGTTTCAGATTTCCGAAAGATGAAACAGACTCACATTTCAGTTCCGAATCGCTTGCTACGCAATCGTCTACTGCTTCCCTATGGCCTGCGTTTACTACAGGCAAGTACGACCATTCACAGGACCATTCTGGCTTAGCAACACTTCTTTACTTTAGGTTTTCCTCACTATTTTTCTCATTTTCACTATCCACGAACTAGAGCGCGTTTACCATTCATCCTATGGCGCCTAAAGTAAAGAAGTGCCGTACTACCGAGAAACTACAAATAAAAGAGACGATAACATTTCAGAGTAGGCGCGATCCACCAATTCAACCTCGGATGGGTAGTGTGGAACACCCCGCTGATCGTCTACTATTTCATCTTCAATTTCATCTACCCGCCGAAAGATGTGCCGGTGTGTTTTGTTCATTATTTGTCCACCATTTAGAAAGAAAACAACAACAACAACAACAACAACAACATAGCCTGGCGGGCTCTAGCTATATAGTAAAGTGTTCGAATCATTTAGGTTTCAACCACCACCGATCAGCACCTCGTGACTATCATTCTCTTCATTGTGGTGAGTTCGACTGATAACTTCCCTTTAAATTCGGGTAGGAAAGACATCTTAATGATCTAACTCTCTCATTTTCCCACGCACTCTCGCTTCAGGCGAGAGAGCGCTGCGAAATGAGAGAGTTTCCCCGTTTCTCTATCTTATTCATGTCAGATCCGAGCCTTCGCGTACGGATGCTTCGGCACGATCCTCCGCGGCCTCTGGGATTATGCCACTGACGAAGAAACTTGTCAATGCGATTCATGCTGATACTTAAAGTTTCCGATTTGACGAAATAAACGCATTTTCATGAATCTATCTGTTTGATTCTCTCCATAACTCGACGACATTGCCTGAATTTTCGCACCGCGATACTGCAAAGGGGAAGCAATTGAGACAGCGGCATAGCAATCATCAAATTTCTCACTCCAGAATCATTGATGACTCGTCGCTTCTCCCTTCATCCCTGTCATTGCAATGCTGTACGTGCTCCCCCGTCGGTCGTCCCTTCCCTCCTTCGGTTCGGTGCGATCATTCGCTGCCTCTGGAACTACGCAACTGACTGGATTTTGAACGAAGCGAGTCGTCTTAGAAGGGAGGAAGACAGAAGGAGACGGTGAGGCGAGAATTTCGTCATTTTCTTTTCCAATTGATCCCATTACAGATTTCGCCCTCACTACACGATGTCTCCGAGACCTGATCTCATCACTCTTTCCCGGGTATTCATGTCGACTCTCACAGCTTTTAATGTAATAAATCCTTTTGAATTCATTTGTTTGTTGTTTGGAGACAAAAAATCATGCCTTTGCACGTATTTCTTCTTGCATATTCATTTACGCTCTCGCTCATTCCCATTCTCGTCCCATTCCCATGCATTTCTTCCGTAGCGCGCGGTCGCCCGACGACATTCGAGCTGAAGTAAGCGTTTTTGTTGTTGTTTTGTTGTTGTTTTTTCCTGAAATAACACTATTATTATCCGATTTGCAGAATGAAATCATCATTCGAAATTCGTTGATTGCTGCTAGGAATTTGGCGATGATTGGGCGAGAAAATTGGACCGATGAGGACTGGGAGCGAGAGACGGAGCAGAATTGCATTAGAGTAAGTTAACTTTTCCACTTTTCAGGCTTTTCTTTAAGAGCCCGTTCGTGTAAGAACCGGACAAATCCTGAGTTATCTGGCACAGTGAAAAATTACAGTTTTCGTGAAAATCTGTGTTTTGGGGTTCTCGAGGGTGCTGATGACGATGGGCGTACTCATTTTCCATATTAAGCCTCCGTTGGCTCCAGACGACGTCACGTCGAAAACGGTTTTTGTCAAATTTCTCTCTCCCCGATGTCACTAAAATTAAGAGAAAATGTTTCCCGGGGTAGAATTTGATGCTGATCACGCCTGTCTAATTCATTTTTCACAAAAACTTTTCAAAATCTGTAAAAAGCTAACTTTCGACAGAGGCAAAAGCCATATGCGCGACCTAGTTAGATCGGACCGGCGTGTCGGGAGTATTCCAGATATAAATTTTGGGCCAATTTAACGTCACAGTTTTAGAATGATCCTCTCGAAAGTGAGCTGAAAGGTGAGCGATTTTCCCCTGTTTTCTCCCTTCCTTGGATCGATGCGAGGCTTTGATCTACCCCCTTCCCTGGCGTCGCCGCCCGTCTCTTGTCTGCCTCTCTGCGCTCTCTCTCCCGCACACACTCTCTCACCTCTTTTGTGAAACGAAGTGATTTTTTGTGCTCGAATGCATGAATAAACAGCAAATATTCATCGATTAGCTTTACATATATATAAAAGACATAATTAATTTCTAAACTAAAGTCGTTCGATCGTTTTCAAGAATAAAAGCACAAATACGGGGATCATGAGAATTCTTCACCCTCAGAGTTCCTCTTCAAACTCATCATGATCAAAGATCTCATTGCGACGCTCATCAACAGCCTCTTTCATAATTCCAATGATATCCAACTCTTCTTCAATCATTTCCTCTGATCCTTCTTCTCTTTGCTCATCCATCACATCATCATCTGTATCGTCTTCCATATCCTCTTCCTCTATCATTTCTCTTGATTTCTTCGAGGGTCTGCCTCCCTTCTTTGGCTGAAATTAACTCAAATATAAATCCGGTTGTTGCTTTGTTGCTCTTTACCTCCTTATTTTTCGCAACTTGTTCTTCTTTCCGCTTCCTTCCTCGTGTTGGATTCTGAACCTAAACTAGTAAAATCATCCACTTTTTCGAGTTAATATTCACCTGCTTCTCATCATCATTTCCTCCACTCTTCTTTTTCTTCCTATCTTTCACAATTCTAATTATCTGACTCTTGATCTGGCTCTCGGTGAGGCAGATATCAATGTGGAATTTATAGGATCCGTCCTCATTCTTCAGTTCTCTCAATTGTTCTTTGATCTCTTTCGCCTCCGCTCTTCTTTCTCCATCTAATTGAACTTCCACTAGTCTCTGCACTTCGAACAACTAAGGTAGAACTGACAATGAAAAATACTCGCGATGGATATACTCACGTGGAAAAAAGTGCTCTCCAGTTTCACCGACGACATAGTCTCCCTTTCTCTTAAACGTATTCGATCTCTTGATCTTCAATTTGACCATCTGTAAAATATACATGGTAGCAATGCAATGGCAACACGAATCGATTGAGAGCAAACTCAGAAAATGATTCAAAGGTGCGGATAGTGTAACTGAGATAAGAATCAGAAGAGAGACAGGAAGGAGAAAGGTCTCCGCAGAGACATGTGAGCATGAAAAAGTAGAGAGGGAAAAAGACAGATGGTGAATCATTTGAATGAATGAAAGAGTGCGAGAAAGTAACGCACCGAAGGGGGGGGGGGGAATATAACAAAAATTCTATCACAGAAATGCACGATATCAAACATTTATTCTCATGATACACAGAACCAAGATCTATTGTATACCGATTCCGAGTTTGTTATTTTTAAATTTTTAAAAAGTAATTAATCGCTTATTAAGTTGCAATTAGCCTCTTGGCAACATGAAAGTTGTACGATGAATATTTGCTGTTTATTCATGCATTCGAGCACGAAAAAACACTTCGTTTCACAAAAGAGGCGAGAGAGTGTGTGCGGGAGAGAGAGCGCAGAGAGGCAGACAAGAGACGGGCGGCGACGCCAGGGAAGGGGGTAGATCAAAGCCTCGCATCGATCCAAGGAAGGGAGAAAACAGGGGAAAATCGCTCACATTTCAGCTCACTTTCGAGAGGATCATTCTAAAACTGTGACGTTAAATTGGCCCAAAATTTATATCTGGAATACTCCCGACACGCCGGTCCGATCTAACTAGGTCGCGCATATGGCTTTTGCCTCTGTCGAAAGTTAGCTTTTTACAGATTTTGAAAAGTTTTTGTGAAAAATGAATTAGACAGGCGTGATCAGCATCAAATTCTACCCCGGGAAACATTTTCTCTTAATTTTAGTGACATCGAGGAGAGAGAAATTTGACAAAAACCGTTTTCGAGGTGAGGTCGTCTGGAGCCAACGGAGGCTTAATATGGAAAATGAGTACGCCCATCGTCATCAGCACCCTCGAGAACCCCAAATTAAATTGTTTGTCAAAATCAACATTTTTTTACTGTGCCAGCCCTTGTCCGGTTCTTAGGCGAACGGCCTCTTAACTTAAAAAAAATCCAAAAATAGGTGGGCTTTTTGACATTTTTTTGGTTGCTATCCTCTCATTATGAAATGTTTTCCGATCAAGTCGGAGGTATGAATTTATGGATCCCTAACTCCTCATTTTTGATATTTCGCATTCAGACCCGAGCCGAGATCAACTACCATCGTCGAATGAACTGGACGCTCTTCCCTTATCTCATCGTCGCCTGTCTTCTCACTTCCTACGAGTGCTCCGCCCTCCTGCAGCACTTCGAGTGGCTACCGGTGAGTAGTAAATATCGAAACTAGAGTCTAGTTTGACCCTCTCCATTCTGCACGCTCTCTCGCGCCTCTCTGATCGGTGAGAGAGCACATACAATGGTTAGACACGTGATATTAAAGGGTTTGGTAACGATTTTGAAAGGGTAGAGGTAAAGGTTCGGCCACATCAAGCGCTTTTACAGTCGAAAGCGACTTCGCTAGGTGGTGCTTGTCGGTGGGCCGACTTGCTCGAAAACGATCTTGCTGACGCCAAAATTATGCTTTCTTTCCAGCTCCAACTCGCCTGCTACCTGGTCGTCTACTTCTTTCCGCTCTTCGGCGTTGTCTACAGTAGATACACGTACAATGGCTGGTGCGTTCATCGTCTCTCATTTCACAATGTTCTCTCGCCGGTGAGAGAAACGAGAGAGAAAGTGAGAGTCCCAGGGGAGCCTGCAAAAAGCCAATGCAGACTAGGGGAGTCGAACCGGGTGTTTTTGGCAGGTGCATCGGATGGATGGCGTGGAATGGACCGGCAATTGTCTACTACTTCATCTTCAATCTCTTCTTCCCTCCGAAGAATGTCCAGGTGGTTCGAATATTCACCTCAAGATCTCTCAATATTCAATCAGATTTCCACCTCCGAGCAACACCTCGCGACTATTATTCTCTTCACTGTGGTTAGTGTAATGACTACCCAAATGAAAATATATATATATATTAAAAAAATAAATGATTCCAGCTCCGCTCCTTCCTCTACATTCTCACTTCTATTGTTCTCCGGTGCTTCTGGGGTATTGTCTCCGAGAGCAATCGTCTGTCTCTATCACTTTCTAGTGCTCTCTCGCCTCTCTGACCAACGAGAGAGCATTACGAAATGAGAGAGTCATACCATTCCTCGTCTCCGATCGATAGATAGATCGAAGATGTTACATTGCAGGTGTCGTAACCCTGAACGATCTGTATCAACACGCGGAGCACATCGCTAATCAAATGAAGAAGAAGAAGAGGCGTTGAGGTGAGAAAAATAGTCTTTGGTTCACAATTTTATTTATCTTATTTCAGATCTCACCGTCTCTACGAGAGTATTCATTCTCAATGCAGCTTATGATTTGACGAAATAAACACATTTGCTTGATGTTGTCTTGATGTTCACGAAATTTCCTAGTCAATCACATGAGCATTTTGCAAATATGAGGCAATTTAGATCTCTCCATAACCTTTGTTCCACTCTGTTTCTCTCCCTCTCATTGCAATGATGCACGTGCTCCTCCGTCGGTCGTCCCTTCCCTCCTCCTCCTTCCTTCTTCTTCTCCTCGTCACTGCACTGATCGTCGCCTATGAATACTCCGCCCTGCTGCACTACTTTCAGTCGTGGCTGGTTTGTATTATAATTCTTTTCATTTAACCGTATCTTAGGATAGTCTAGTCTAGGGCGATAACTTCAATATGAATACCCACTGTTTCCCTGCTGCACTGTTTCCATTCGTGGCTGGTGGGTTTTAAATGTTTTTTTCGGTAGTTTGAGTGGATCCTAACCAGGGTGACCGGATGAGCTTCTTATTCCCTTTTCCAGTGGAAACCCGTCATCTACTGCCTCGTCAGTACCATTTCCTTCCTCTTCCTCGTCGTGTGCCCATGTCGAATCGTCGACTGGTCACTGGGATGGGCGGCCTGGTACTTTCGACTCTTCACTTCGCGTACTCTCTCACCGGTCGGAGAGCCGAGAGAGCGTGCAGAATGAGGAGAGTCGTTTCTTGCCAAGCCATCCCTACCTCGAATTGAATGGAAAAAGGGAAATCTCTTTTGAGGAATGCGCTCTTCCTGCTCAACCATGTCGTGCAGAATACGCTGTTTGTGGTGAGGATTTTCTCGATTTTTGGTTAATGTAAACCGATTGGCCTCTTACTTAGTCTTATTGTTAATACGGGTCTCATGTACGAAAGCCTGTTTTAGCGGTGAGCAGATTTCCGAAAATATAAAAATATGGAAAATGAAATGCAAATGAAAACATTCTCAGCCCACATTCCCGTACGACTACCAGCTGGGATGGATACTGATCGTCGCGCTTGTGGGTTGTCTTTCAACATTATTTTAATTATTTAATAATTAATTTATAAAATTAATAATTCTTCCAGCTCCGCAACTTGTGCTTCACGTACTTTGGTGGATGGGTGCGTCACTACTTGATGGTCGCCTTCCCGGCTAAGTTGGAGGACTGTATAAGTGAGTATTTTTGTAATTTGAGGATTTTTAAAATCGATAAAAATTTTCCCAATTCGCTCATTGCAGTTCTCGAGGTTCACTGCAGCCGGCGATAAACATCTACTTCTTTCTGTTTCGTTTTTTATCGTCCGATGTCTCTTTGTCTCGAGATGTTCCATGAAATAAAGCGAAATAAATCGCAGTAAGTATTATATCTGTGAGGTAACGGCGAAATGGTGCATTATCCGGCATCGCCAGAAGGTTTTCCAATTCATAATTGTGAGTTCACCTGAAAAAGGACGCTATTCGAATAATCACAAAGGTATCATTCAATTGACTTGATGACGTCCATTGATTCGACCATGGAACCAATGGTTAGTAAGAATATCGACTTTCTGGGTCTGCCTCGAAATGCTGTTCCGAAGATGTTCACCCTATTAGACGACAAATCGCTTCTCCGATTCAGAGAGGTGAATTATTCTTTAAAAAGATTTGTGATGGGTTTTCTATTTTGAGATCAATAAAGCGACTAAGGAAGAGGTCGATTCTGCTATTCTCAACGTTCGAAAAACTAGGAAGACTTATGTAGACATTAAAGATACGATAGCATCTGAAAATATGAAAAGGTCAATGAGAATTACATTCTACTTTCGACAAAAATCTGACTATGCAATGTGGGCGATTGGCCTCACTCATATTACTACAAAACTGGCTTCAACAATGATTCATGATCTTTATGATTCCACATTGGTCCTCGGAGTGAGTATTCTAATCATTTCATACTCAATTTCTCCTTTTCCAGGCTCCTGATCTGACCATATCGTTCGAAAATGACAATAATGAAGAACAAGTGATGTCGTTTCTCCAGTCTCTTAAACCGTACCTAGCTGGAGTCGAAATTGGCATATTAAGTCTTGATAATAATGATGGCATAATTGGAATCTGCGCGAATGCGCTGGAAGGCGTGCTTCTAGAAGAGATCCACGCGACTAATCCACACCAATATTCGTAAGCTCGTCACTAAACTTTGAAAAGCAACTGAACCATTCTACGTTCTCTCAAAGAGAGGTTCATTTCCCTATTACGCAACATGTTACTTAGTTGCCTTTCAAAGTCTACTCGTCATATATTCGAGCGCTCTCAATACTTTTGTAGCTCGCCATGGCACGAATTGTTCAAGAAAACAACACCAAGATCGTTCTTTTGTCGACTATCAGAACTCAACAAAGGTGATTGAACCTTACATCTAATGTAGGCAATTTTGGTTGCAGATTCCGCTGCATTTCTGCTGGAATCCGCAGATATTATTAAGAGCCTCTCGATTTTCATAAATGATAGAAAGGCGGACAATATATTGCTTTCTATGGTTGCGACCATTTCGAATAAGACTTGCAGCTCCATATTTTTTGAACCTATCATCTCGTTATCTGATGCGGAGCATCTAATTCAAGTAAAGTAGTAGGAAAACACTTCAACACAATATTTGTTTTCTAGATGCTACACCATAACGAGAAGAAACGAGAAGTCCGAGCCTACATTCGAGGACCATGGGATGCACACACACATACCCAAACTCAAGTCGGCGTGTACGATATCCAAATCTTTGGCCCAGATTACATCATAATGAAGCACTTGGATCCATTTAGCTCTGTGTAATAGATTTTTTTGATAAACCAGTAAATGCATGGTTAAATATCTCATAGTATCAATAATTATGTCGATAAATTTAACTTGAAACGGCCTCGAATTGGTTTTGTTCTATATAGCAGCATTGATCAATGTTTCCAAGATTTTGAATGTTCTTGTAGCGCAGT
>LS541630.1:83704-103942 GCA_900490775.1 Pristionchus maxplancki
GTCTGAAAATGTATATCGATCTTTGTTTTCTCCACCCTGTGACTCCGCCGGCATTCCCTTCCCAACGATCTACCCCTGTCTAGGAAGAGAGAGTGTGTGCGATCGAGAGAGCGCAGACAGTCAGAGGAGAGAGGAAGGCCGAGGAAGGGGTAGATCAAAGGCCGGCGGCGTCACAGAGTGGCGAAAACACAGATCGATATACATTTTCAGACCGGTTTTTCGCGTCCGGTTCAAAAACTGGGTCCTAAATTTTTCTTTAAAAAAGATATGTTTGTTCTTTTTTCACGCCGGACCGTTCTATGACGGTCTCTGCTTTCGCAGATGAGTTTTAAAAAAAGATATAATTTCTAATTGATTTATTTTTGACTTTAATAAAAAATAAAAAATACTGGCGTGACCGCCGTCAAATTCTGGCCCTAAGGCCATTTTCTTGAAAATTTAGTGCAATCGGGTTAGTCGAAATAAAATAAAAACTGTTTTCGACGTGACGCCGTCTGAAGCCAACGGAGGCTCATTGTGCAAAATGAATATGTCTATCGTCATCAGCACCCTCGAGAACTCTAAAACCTGGAGTTTCAGAGAATCGACCTTTTTGATCTGTGCCAGATGACTCGGGATTTGTCCGATTCTTACATGAACGGGCTCTTAAGTGCTTCTGCTATCACTCCATTGACAGCACACGTATCCTGATTCTCTTTCTCTAATTAAATTGCCGATTGTACTGCCTAAGTTCAGGGCTCGTGAGACTCTTCGTTGAATAATAGCCCCAACTGCTGGAATCTTCATCAATTTGAAGCGAGGCTTTAGTAACTCACTTTTTTGTTTGAACGCATTGTTATCTTTTCGAGCTTATTTAGCAGAAGATGAGTTGTTGTAGACAACTGTAACAATGAACTTTTAGGCTTGCGCAAATTGAATTGAAATAATCATGGAAAATAATTCGCGCAACAACGAAAAGGGAGTGCCGAACGAGAAGGGTCGTCAGCCTCATCCTTCTATCCAGCCACTCTCTCTCTCTTTCTCTCTTTCTTCCTTCCATCTTTTTCCTTTCTCTTCAGTCCCGAATCCGTTTCCCATGACTCCGAATCGTAGAGTGGATCTGGCTGAGAAATATGTGCCTCCAAAATCGATAATTCTCAAGAAGAAAGGCGAGAATCGTCTTTAATAACCTGCTAATTACTTGTGCACTGATGTGTATATTTTTATCAAAGAAACTGCGATAATAACATATTTATTCTTCATAATCACTCGAGACATGTAGTTCCATCGTTTACGGTTGGTTTATCTGATGGGGTAGTGTGGTGAATTGCCGACGATTGATGTCCCACGAGCATTCAACCATACATTTCCTCAACGAGTATACGGGTTATTGTTGGATGGATAACACCTTGAACGGTCCGTAGAGACGAGGGTTGGGGATCGGAATCTGCAAATATTCGACACTTAGAGATAAAATTCGGGAGACTGACTGTTTTTTTTCATTTCTGTTTTTTAAGGAATCCAATTTCCTCAAGCGGAAGACGAGCTGGTGTAGACAACTAGAAAGAAGAATCATTAGGATCAGTGAATTCTCGGAGTACGAAGAGCGACTCGCAAAACGAAAGAATGGATGAGTCTGCCTCGTCTTTCTCCTCTTCTCTCATCCTCCCACTTCATCCCCAATCCGTTGCCCATGACTCCGCTCCAATCCCCTTGTTGGTGGTTTGTTGGAGGATCGTATTATCATCGCGATGAAACAAGAGTGTACTGTCTACTCAGACCTTTTACCGTTTCGTTCTTCATCTTGACTGTAGAATGTGAGCATATCATGTCTGAGAATGTGCAACAATAATTTTAATTATTTATCCATCATTATAAATGTCTTTGTCATCTTTTTTTTAATATTTTGGTCCTCCTTCTGTCATCTCACAGAGTTGAATACTTCGGTGCTCCGAGGATATACGTGACATTCATCACGGGTAAAGTCAACTAGTCCACTGGTTGTTCCATCCATTGACCTTGACAAAGTGGCATTCTTCTTAATCTTAGGGTACAGGCGTCATCTGAAATCATTCAACAGACTATCTATCTATGTATGGATATTACTGAACTAACCAACTTCATAATTATGGTAAATACTCCATGAGTTGGCGTAGACAACTGCAAACGGGGTAATTGAACAAAGTAAGCAAAAAAAACATTTAAGAGCCGAGCAAAAAAAACGAGTGCCAAACGAGAAGCGTCCTTTCCCTCATTCGGACAGAGAAAGGGAGTCTCCTCCCTGTCAGACCTTCCATTTCAGCCCCCATCCGTTGCCAATGACTCCGTTCAGTGGGTCTCGCGAAAAAAAGAAGACCGGTGTAGTGGCAATTAATGAAACCCCCATCATGAGAGAAGATAAGAACCGTTTTGCGCATGCTCCAACAGTGTATGTACATCAACAACATTTTATCCATTTGCTCGTATTGAGTCTTCATATGATAGGACTTTCTGGTAACATGTAGACCATGTAGACATGGCAGCGGAAGTTACCTTGGACTGTTTTTCTGTCGTTAAGGTTGTGCTAGGCCACTTCAACACTGTAGCAGTAGTGCTCAATTAGAACGAAAGTACTACAGCCCTATTCACTTTTGTCCGGAAAAAAGACGCCAAACCCTTTAAAATGTAGAAAAAGTGGTGACTCTACATTATATAGCGAAGAAACAGAAAAAGCAATAAGAAATCGAGCGCTAAGGTAGTGAAACAGCAAAACGATTGCTCCCGGTGAGGCTCGAATTCACGACCTTCAGATTATGAGACTGACGCGCTGCCGACTGCGCTACGGAAGCGGACACTCCCCATCTGTAACTCATGGCACTTATATCTCTCTCGTCAGGATCAAGAATAAAGTTGATCTTCACGAATGTTTTGATCTCTTGACTGATTTACTGCTACTCCAATACGCGAAAGCATCCCCTCTGGCAAGAGTCCAGATCGGAATGTCGCCAGAGGGGATGTATGTCTCCTCGCTGACCGTAAACCGAGCCTCCGATCTCGGGAGACCTCACGTCTAGACGTCTGCAGGATCGGACGCGGCCGGCTCTAGGGGTACATAAGGAAGGCTGAAGAGGGGTGAATTATTCCTTCTCTCTCCTTCCCCAGCTACCTTATCCTGTAATATCCCAACCTCCATCGAATGTCCCATGACCATCCTCCATCCCCGGCAACCAATCCTACGAAAATCCGTCATATTTAGCGAATCAATCAAACGCATTTTACGTTCACCTATCTGAAAGTACAGTAGGGTCCATTACTTATGTCTCATTCATTGGATATTCTACTCCACAACATGCTCATGCTCTAATTCTAACGTTACTTTCAGATCATGTCTCTTAACCAACTCGTTGACAGCGGAATTCCCGCCGACTATGAAGGCATCGCCGCGTCCGCTCGCAGCTATTGGCCCACGTGCCAGGATCTGGCCAACCAGGAGATCATCAGGGTTGGTCAATGCATAATTTCTGTGACTTAGCACGTCCTCAACTTTTGCCATTTCGCCTAAAGGTACAGCATTCCCATCAAAAATTGGATGAAACAATAAATAAATGTGGTAAAAAATGTTCGATTCCAGCTTCGCTCCGAACTGGACGGCGTTCGTTTCGAACTGCAAATTAACCGAGACGAGGTCAGGAAACTTCGAGATGAGCTGAAGATCGAGAGAATCGATCGAACTGTGGAGAAGGAGATTGCGAAGAGCAATATATTGAGGGTGAGTACTTGTCAAATGAATTGTGAATTGTCAAATGAATTGTCAAATGATTGACAAACGAATTGTCAAATGTTAGATGATTGGCAAACGAACTGTCAAATGTCAAACGATTGGCAAACGAATTGTCAATAGTCAAATTATTTTTTGCATTCCAGCTCAAAATGGAAATCGATCAGCTGAAAAGGAGCTGCGACAATGACATGGACGAGATGGATAAGCAGTATGATGAGGTTATTATTTTTAGGATTGTTTTTGTTGTTGTTGTTGTTTTTCCCTTGTTTACACCATGTTTTCCAGCTCCATACCAAATACTTGACCGAAAAGGAGGCTGCACTTGAGGACGTGGCGGAGTATGAGGAGACCATTGAGCAGGTATGAATTGTTGTTGTTTTGAGAGAGATAATTTTTTTTAAAACAAAAAAAAAATATTTAAAATCTGATTTTCAGTTGAGAAAGGAGAACGAGGAACTTAAAGAGGAAGCTGAAGAAGTAGGCGCGGAAAACGAGCAACTGAGAGATTATGTGAGTTTGATTTAATAATTTGATATTGTTGTTGTTGTTGTTGTTGTTATCACATTGTCTTAGCAAAACAAAAACAAAAAAACACCTTTACAGATCAAGAGCCTCCATACAGTCACTGCTTGGATGGACAAGTGTGATTTCGAGAAGGAGACTTCAAGTAATGAAGTCGAGAATAGAGATGATGACATGGAAGAGCAAGAAGATGAGGTAAGAAACTTTTTCCTTTTTTAAATCGAGCTCTCTGCAGTATAAAATAGTAGTTTTAGCCTAAGCCTAAGCCTAAAGTTCCACTATTTCCAGATTCAACTCGGCGAGAGCGCTCACAGCATTGCATACGAAGAAGGAGAAGTTGAGAAGAAGATCGATGCGGTTATCGCCAGTGTGACTGAGGTGAGATATTCACGTTTATGAGCTTATTTGTCTGTTTTCAAAACAAAAACAACAACAACAACAACAACAACAATATATTTTCAGAATGACGATGCTGTCAGTGAGTGTGTGGAGGTCGACGAGCAGTGGATTGCGGAAGATGCTGAGGTGAGACAAACAACAATAACAAAGAAAACAAAAACTGGGAATTTTTCAGGATCTTGTCTCCGAGTATTCCGATTACCCGTCTCCTGCCGTGCAGTCAAGGAAGAGAACTTACACGGAGCACCATGGAATTGAAGAAGAAAACAGCGATCAAATTGAGGCGAAGCGAGCGCTCTGAGAGGATCAATTCTTCGATTATTTTAACTTTAATGTTCCGTTTACGACTTCCCCCAACCTCAGTACTAAATCCACTCTAACCTTTCATTTATGCATCTTGTGAATTTTATATTGTGATAAACGCATTCCTCATAAGAAAAATCGACCCGATACACACTGTCAACAATCGCATTGAAGTTTAAATACTGTAGACAGTCTTCGCAAATCATTTTTCATTCCATAATCCAACACAAAAATAATCGGTCATGTCGAAGATTTCATTGATGAACAAAATCTCATTCGTTATAACTTCCAGATGGGGGCTTTCGTCTTCCGGCGAATTCGTTAATATTTGTTTTCACTTTTGCAGCTGTCATTCATTTCTTGTCGACCTTCTCATTTTTTGCTCTCATTGTGAAGCCATTCTTTTATCTCGACGTTCTTTTCCGTCCGTTCTGCTTTCACGCGATGGATGGTGTAGAAGATAGCTGCAATGGTGGTCGTGTCTTTTCCATTTCAATTTGGGCCAAGAAAAGTTTGCATAGATATGCCACCATCTTTGTACTTCCTACTCACCATCTTTTGGACTGATTCTATGCCTCAACTCCCCAACAGCCTTTTTGCAGATTTGACACGATCAGCTGAAAAAAAACAGTGCAGAAAAATACACTGTAGATGCCTGGAATCGAGTGAATGATTAGTCATTTTTAGGAGAGGGAGGAAGGGGATGAAAGAAGAAAGATCATTGTTTCATCCTGCAGCAGAACTGACAGCAATCTTAACACATTTTGAAAAAAGAATAATTCAAAAGCGGATTTTCTCATTTATTACATCATGTTCACATGCTCAATCAGCAATCGTCTGCAATTATCATGGTCATCTTCAATTCGCACATTATATAAGCCTATTTGCAGGTCTAACTGGTTCGAAAAAGAGGCAACTTCGACAGACAAGGACACTTTCTTGTCGAGTGAATGGAGGAACTGAACAAATGTTTAATTAATTATTATTTAATTAAGTATTAAAATTGCAGTGACGTACCGGAATCAAATTCGATGAGCCCACTTCGATGGGCAGTAGGGAAACATGATATCCAGTGAGCTCGAGTCTGCTTAGGTTCTTGCTCAGTAATGAACGCGCCACAAATAGTATATTAGGATATCTCATTTTCATAGATGTCGCTTCAATTTTTAATATTTGCAAGATGTTGGCAAGTTTCAGGAAAAAATTAATATGTTCTGAAACATAGCCGATCTGGAATTTTCCACTGCACTACGCTTACCATTAGAAATGTGTCCAATTCTGCAGAAAACGCCTTTTGGCCTAACTGTCTGAATGAAATCGTAAGATAATTCGCTACAAATTACACGTGATAACAATCTTCGAGTCATATCGAATACTCACAAATTGTTCTCCCATATGGAAAGATTAACTTGCGAAATAGATGCTTCTTTGAGCGTATCTTGCACTATTTGAGCAACATCAGAGGATATACGAACTTCGAGCTCGCGAATATCTGCTCGATTAATTAGTGGCCGCAGATAGTCTAAGAAGCTTCTCGTATTGTCGATGCTCAAGCTTATGGATAACTCCTGCATATTGTGTTTTAACATTTTTACTTTATTGTTTATGTTTTAAGTACAAACCATTCCTCTGTCGTCTGCATGAAAATTCGTCTCCAAAATGGTCGCTACATCGGCAAAACAGATCCTCCATAAGCAATAGTCTCGCATATTTCTGATTATCATGAATATCACGAAGACGTTTCTTCGACCCTATAAAATGTAATAGGGGGGATAGGAAGAGGGGACGGCAGAGTGCACGTCGGCATTAGGGTAATTGACTAGAATGGAGAGGCAGCATCCCTCTATACAACAGTATTTACACAAAATAGTAGAACTGTAAACAAACCGTCTCATCAGGGTAAATCTGAATCCATTCTATGGTTGTTTTTCGACTTCGCATTATTGCGATGCCAATTAATTCTTTTGCCTTCATACAGAGCTGAAATCAATGATGTGTCGAACAAACGCAAAAGTTCACAATCAAATGAAACCTCTCTCATTCGCAGAAGCGATCTGTCATCCAAGAAGCAGTGTGTTGATCGCATTTTGAGGGAGATTGAGGAAGTTGAGGGGCATTTCTATGCCGGAAGGAGAGAAAAAGGCCCAATAGACAGATTTTGAAAATAGAGGCGTAATCAGAGTCCCTCTAAAAGTACGGTATCCAGCTGAGGTGTGCAAAAAAATTTCTCGATGTCTCATTTCGCAGTGCTCTCTCGTCGGTCAGACGGAGCGAGAGAGCATTGCGAAATGAGAGATCGAGAAATTTTTTGCACACCCCTGGTATCCAGCACACAACAATGCCTCTGGCGCATTAAAGTGGAAGAGCAGATAGGCAAGAGGGAGTGGAGGAATGATCTCGCTCTCTTATTTTTGCATGCTCTCTCGCTTTTCTAACCGACGAGATAGCATTGCGAAATGAGAGAATTACTCAGGGAGCGTGGCATTCGTTTGCCTTTTTTACTTTTGCAGTTCTTCCAATCGAATCACTTGAGCGGTACCGATTAGTAGAGCTCGAAATATGAGTCGCCGTCTCTTCATTCTCCACGCTCTTTCGTCAGTCGACCGGGCGAGAGAGTATATATATATATTTTATCTACGCCCGAGGGCGCAACGAGACAAATAATTATTGATATTAATGTGATATTCAGGAAATGACTCTCATGGGGTAGTAGATGGAAGAAGGAGGTGATGGGGATTGGGCAACTCATATTTCGTATGTAAAATGAAGAGACGGCGACTCATATTTCGAGCTCTACCGATTAGTGATGACAATTCGCCTCGCGCCTCTCTCGTTTAGAATGATCTCTCGCCGGTTAGAGAGACGCGAGAGTTCGCAAATGAGGAGAGACGAGTGCCGATTTGTCAACACTAGTACCGATTCCTCTACTTTCACTGCATTTTTGATGACGAATGCTATTCTATTGGTTAGGCACTGAGACAGCCGTCATAGTAAGCACTATTGTACTGCAGTTACCTGATATTTGCTGCGAGATTACTGTGGTAGATGATTACTGTAGCCTTACGACCTGTCAGGCACCCTCTTTGCAAGGGGCATGGATAATCAACCACACCGAACACTTGACACCGATTTGTAGAAACCCGTATCATGTCTCTGGTAGTATAGTGGTTAGTATCCGCGCCTGTCACGTGCGAGACCCGGGTTCAATTCCCGGCCAGAGAGAATCTTTTGCGAATTTTTATCGTGAATTGATAATGAATGTGCAGGGAATTTCTTTTGAAATCCAAATTGGGGAAATTTGCTATTGTAATCTGCAACAGGATTCACATTGTAAAGACAAAAAAACCAAATTTCTAACTGTGTTGTTCTGCACTTACAGTACCAGCGAAAGAGATTGATTTAAAACTTTATCGAATTTCTTCGAAAACGTAAATTAGCAACAACAAAGTGTAAAATTATGAAATCGAACAACAATAACAAAACTGGGGAATACTCGAGGGGATTCTATGATATTCAATTTCAAAACACTCACAGAGTGAGGGATAAAAGGGGAAAGGCAATGGATAAAATCTGCATGAAATAAGATCCTATTATGATCTCTTATGAGGGAATTTAAACGAGCAAACATCGGAAGTTTCTCCCTACTTCACACAGGTAAAAACAATAACATTTTTAGATACTATAAGAAACACTCTGGGATAATAATAGGGCAAATTAAAGCAATAAAAGAAATAGGGGGTTAAATCGGGAACAAGGGAACTATGATATTACAAGAAGCGACCTAGAACGGGTCAATATTATCTCAAAGTAGCTTCAAAATGGAGAAACAGGGGTGAGTGAGGCAGAATTTGACAGTGTACGTAATGAAAAGAGTCCCTCACTCTTCCTCCTCTTCCTCTGACTCCTCATCTTCATCTTCCTCATCATCACTATCATCATCATCATCTTCCACATCGTTCTTCTCAATCTTCTTCAGCATGTAAGAGGTACCCGGGCACTGCAAATAGATAACTGTTAAAATAATATCATCGTGAAGTATAATAATGTTACAGCATTTTACAATAATCAAGGAATACATTATAATTTAGCGCCCCGATAGTCACTAAATCCGATACTAGTGAATAATCAAGTTATTCTACCGCTGGTTTAGCGCATATCTCATCATCTACAAGCCATTTGTTTGTATCTTGAAGTCTACGCAGTTCTCGAATACCTAAATCTCATCCCTGACACTAACCTTTCCCCGTTTAGCGTGCTTGATGCGCGCCTGGTGACTATTAGTAATGAGGGAAGCTAATCCGACAAGGTATTATTCTAACAATATGGTTGTGATTTGAAGCCACAGTAGAAATAGTATCGTAAACCAACGGTACAATAACTCCCACCATGTGTTATTAGTCGTCAAAAATAGTCCTCCATGTGTTTTAGAACGGCCCTATATTTGGTATTTCAACTCTGCTTGAAGCCCACTAACCTTTCCCCTCTTGGTGTGCTTGGTGCACGCCTTGTTATTATTAGTAATGAGGGAAGCTAATCTATCCGACAAGGTATTATTCTAACAATATGGTTGCGACTTGAAGCCACAGTAGACATATTACCGTAAACCAACGGTACTCCCACCATGTGTTTGTAGTCGTCAAAAATAGTCCACCATGTGATTTTCGATGAAAAAAATGCCTAAATTCTCCCACCATGTGGTTTTTGGACGATTTTTCATCAAACCATGTGTTTTTAGAACGACCCTATATTTGGTATTTCAACTCTGGCACTAACCTTGCCCCTCTTGGCGTGCTTGGTGCACTGCTTGCAGGAGGTGATTGCGAGCCCGCACGAGCACTCGATCCAGACGCCCTTCTGAAACATAGATGGAAAAGTCAGGTGAAAAAATCTTTAGAAACCCGGGTATGTTTATGCAAAAAATGTCGAAAATGGGTATTTTTTCGGGAGCAGGGTAGAACGCTAGATACCTTCCCATGATAACAATAGAAAACCGGGTATGTTTATGGATTTTTGGTAGTTTTCTACAACCTTTTCCTACTCTGCTTCCGTTTCGCTCCGATAGTTTCGAAAATATAGCAATTTTGATTTTTTCCTACACGGCATGCCCCTTTCTGTTCCCCATTTCGGAAAGGTTACACCTTGACCCCCAAGGTTACACCACCCACCTTGAACAGCGTAGTCTTGTGCGAGTCGAAGAGGTGGCGCACGTAGCCGTTGCAAGTAGAAGGGCGGATCTGCAATCAGAGATGAAATACATACGTCAAGACGACGGTTGAATCCATGGTCTAGTGGTCTAAGGCGCTTGCATTTTGTACACATGGGGCAACACATGGTGGGTGGATCGAATCCCACCCCTTGCAAAAATTTTTGCCAAGCCATCAAACATTTTTGCCCAGTAACTAGGTCATTTGATACATCATGTTTAATCCCTCATAGCTTGGCAAAAATAATTGCGAGGGGTGGGATTCGATCCACCCACCATGTGTTGCCCCATGTGTACAAAATGCAAGCGCCTTAGACCTCTAGGCCATGGATCCGACACTACCTATTTCATCTCTGTCTGCAATTAATGATTTATTAATTATTAATAATAAAATAAAAATCAATAAATGAACCAACCTCGCAGAGGAGACACTTCGGATTGCCGCCAGAGGACTCCTGCAAAATACAATATTTCATTATTTAAATATAATGTGAATAAAAAGGGAGAAAAAACATGAAAACCGCCTCTACCTCCTACATGGGCATCATTGTTGGTACCAGCAAAACCCATCCGTTTCTGTCCAATTCAACCCACCCGATTACATTTAGAGTAAAATTGGTATTTTGCTCATATTTTGAAATTTTTTCATTACAAAACCACCCGATATTCACTCAAGCAACATTCCCTACCCATGTATGCATTACCTTCTCATCCCCACTCTCCTCCTTCCTTCCATCTTCCTCGTCGCCTTCTGAATCCTCCACGTCCTCCTCACTGATGATCGTCGAATATTTGCCACCGCACTGCAATACGGTACTCAGGATACTGTAGTTACCGTATCACAGTAACTGGCCGGATACGGTACCGTTACCGCAGCCCGACCGTGTCCGAAGGGATATTTTAGTTATCGTACTATGGTCCCGACGGGAAACGGTACCGCAGTCCTACCGTACCTGATTCCAGCCCGAGTGGTTGCTCGATCGACCCAGGTGGCCACACTCACACTTGAACCAGATGCGCTCCTGCAAAAATCGATAATCGGGGTACGGTAGCGCGGGTACGATAAAAGCTTCGATGGATAAAATTTTAAATGATTATTAATTATTAATAATCAATAACCTTCTCCGGGGTGGTGTGGTGTTCCTCCAGCAGGTGCGCAACATACTTGAACACGTTAGGAGTCGATAACTGAAGTAAGTAATTAATTAGCTAATTAACAATTATTTAAGTCGATAGAAAACAACGGAGAAAAAATTACATCGCAGAATTTGCATATCATGAGTCCGGGCTGGGCAGGTGCTGGCTTGGCTTTCTGAAAGGGAATTACATTATAAATTAGCCAATTTTAATTCATACTTTCGAAATCATCAATGAAAGCGATATTTACCTTCTCATTTCCCTCCTCCTTCTCATCCGACGAATCGCTCAGGTACACGTATCCTCTGGCCTTCCTCTTCAATCCCGTCGACGACCGCTTCGGGGGTGGCTTCTGAATAACAACAAAAAATAACAATAACAACAACAACAACAACAATAATAACAACAACAACCTTCACTCCCTCCCTGCTCGCTGCTCTCTTGCTCGTCGATGGCTTCGGGCTGTCGGACGACTGCGAGCTGGTGGTTGAGGTTGATCGAGAGGAGGAGGACTGCGAGTCCTGCAAATGATGTCAACTTTGAACTAGTAGAAGACACCAAAACAACAATAAGACTTCAAATCAAAACAAAAACAACAACAAAAGGAAGTGCCCCCTCACCATCTTCGCACTCCAGCCGTGCCCCTTCCTCGCTCCGTTCTTCGATCGCGTGGACTCCGGACTTGCCTGAAATAATTAATTAAAATTATAAATTAATTAGCTAATTAGCTAATTACCCTCGGCTTCTTCACCGCTCCACTCAGCATCGCGTAGTCCACTCGCCTCGTTCTGCTGTTGGCGCGAGGAGGCGTGGCCTGAATAGCGATGGGTGCAACGGCAATCTGCAGGGCTCAATGACAGTTCAGACAGGGCTTCAAAAGCGTAAGAAAACCTAATACACCTTGCTTCCGTTTTAAAATGCCTTCATTACGCTCTCCTCATTCAGAATCAGAATCAGAATTTTATCAGGGGTCGCTTAAAGCACAATGGAGTAGCCTAACCCCATGTCAGCGCTGCAAAGCGACCCCTGATAAAATTCTGATTCTGATTCTTCATTCAAGAACGATTAAATTAATTAGCGATTGCGATCCAATTTACCTTGCTCATCTCCCCTCTTCCCCCCTCTTCCTTCGAGTCTCTTCCTCCACCAGCCAGTTTCGCGTAGTCTATCGGGATGGAGGCGCGACGCTTCGGGCGATCGTTGCCCTGCAAATAATATAATTGTAATAGCTTATTAATAAGTAATTTATAATAAAATTAAGAAAAATAACTAAACAACCAGCCTTCAGATCGCCTTCCTCTCCTCCGCTCATTCCATAGTCGATTGATCTGGAGGCCCTTCGCTTCGGTCGACCATTCGAGTGCTTCGAATCCTGAAAGGGATTAAAATTGCTTTTATTTTTTTCTAAAAATAATTTTAAAGCAGTCTACATCACCTCCACTTTCCTCCCTGCCTTCTCCTCCTCTTCATGTTCTGAATCAGTCACGTAGGCGTATCCAATCGGGACACGTTTCGGTAAAGCAGAGGGGATAGTCTTCTGAACAAATAAAAATAAGTCCGGTCTGAATAAACATAATCCGAATAAAGAAACACGAAATACCTAGGTTATATCAGGAAGGTGCGGGCAAATTGCGAACAATGTGGATTTATTTTCGAAAATGTCAACCTTCTTATCCATCTCAGATCGTAGCACCTCGAGCTCGACAGAGCGCGCGTGGAGTGCATCACGAAGACGGCTCTGAAAATAGGTTAAATATTTAATTAATTAGTTAATTAATTAATATATAATTAGCCACTTACCAATTCCTCTTCGTATCTCATCTCCACTTCATTTCTGATGCCTTTCTCCCTCTTCACGTCCGCTTCTGCTACGCGAATCGACCCAGTCAGCTTCTTATTCTCACTTTCCAGTTGACGGACTCGCTGGATTGATAAATCAATAAAGCAAACAATAAATTCCCTTCCCTATCCTCGCTTCGCTTGCACGATAACAACTTCCCTAGGCGTACACGGAACGTGCGAGGGCATGAATTGCAAGAATTTGATTCGAATATATCGAATATGTCAAATTTAACGTGGATCAAAACCAAAAACACCGATGGAATGCATGCTAACTTACCTCGACATACTCGGCGAGACGCGCATCCGATCCCTGCGGACGACCCTTGTCGTGAGTGGGCTGCGCGTGATTTTTATTTATTTACAAAAAAATATTTAAATTATGATGAGAAACGTACCTCGTCTCGCTTGCGCTTCTCAGCCACTTCCTTCAGTGAGAGATGCGTCACATTCAGTAGATTCCACACCAGCGGGCGGACTGGGGCGGGACTAAACGAGATATAATTCGATTTCTAATAAATATTTGATTTAATTAGCTTGTACCTGTATTTCCAGATATTAAACAATCTATACCAACAAATATTAATCTAAAATAATGCCGACGCACTCGGTATCCTTGATGCGAGTCTTCTCGAGTAGACTCGCCATTGAGTCCAAAGAAGTTGTCACTTTCTGCAATTGCTTGTTGTGTTGAAAATAAATAAAAATGTTTGAAATAAATCAGAAAATGAATGAACGACGAGTCTGATTTCTCACATTATGGTCGTAGTTGGAGTCATCGATGGTACAAGCAAACGAGTCGAGTGCCTTCCCAATCACAGGAGCGAGGACATCCCCGTCCCTCGGAGTGAGGTCGGCGCTCTGCAATTAAGTTAATTAATAATTGAATAATTAATTAGTTTTTAAACATTTAAATGGGTAGTTGGTTAATTAAAGCTACAGAGCAGTAAGTAACCTTTGATTGGCCGTCTTGAATAAGCGAGCGAAGGGAGGACATGGTTCTGAAGAGAATATTAGATTTCTGAATGCACGAACTTCAAGCTAACCAGTTTAGAAGTTGTATCGTCAGAAGAATCCGCCCGAGCGACGTTTCATTCAGGTGGCCCGAGACCCTGAATAAGGCGCGTTAATCAAGAAGACGAATATAAGAAAACAATAACGCGAGGCGAAGGAAAGTTGCAAATAATTAGTTGTTATACATCATGTTTGGAGGAGAAACAATCGAAAGCAGACAGGAGGAGAAATTTATATGCTTGTGCGGTGATAGCCAATCTTACGCGAGCACAAAGAGGTTCATTTAAGAAAGCAGATATCTGCAGAGGAAGAAAAAAGTAGTGAATCAAGCAGATCAGGATGATCAGTAGAGATACACGGCAGGTTTTCAGCGAGGTAGAAGCGCTGTCAATACGACATTCAAAGAAAAAAGAAAGAAACATGTACAAAACAGCCAAAAATAGAAAAACAAAAATAACTTTGTCCAAATCACACCTGTCCACTTGGGGAAACGCCAAAAATATTTATATTGAAAATCCCTGATTTGACTCTTGACTGGAAATCTGAATTTTCGGACTTGATTTTCGAAAATCAATTTTTCTGATTTTCCGCTGAATCCACGCCGGTTTGCTGTTTTTTCGATGTTTGTTTGTTATCCATTTACGTTAACTGACCTCATATCACTGTTATACGTCATCGCGGCGTCATTTTTTGTCTAGTTCGGCAAATTTACCGCATAAAACTCAAAGTCCCAAAACTTTTTCCTATTTTCCCCGAGCTTTTCTCCCGAACCTGACCACTTCGATTTCCCTTCGTTCTGCTCAAGTTAACTTCGTTTGCTGCGCATTGTCATCTTTGTTGATTGCAGTGCTTTCCAGGGTCTTTGCCGCCATCGTCCTCGAGCGAGGCTCCGGCGCTGCAGCATCGGCCCTGCCACCCGCTCTCACGAGGTTTTTTCATTCACTATTTCTCTATTCATTACTGATAGGTTCGCTTTTTATGTAAGATACTTGGTCTCCGCGTGAATGCTTTACTAGTCGTCATGTTTTGACACTACTTTACTTTAGCGGATTACCGAGTAGAGGATGGCATTGGGCAGGTCTCATTACATTCTGCGTGTGCAAGGAAACACTATCGGTCTAGCCGGCGGCCTCTACTCGTTGATCCGGTAAAGTAGTGCAGTGTTTTTCTCAATTTTTGCGTGCTTTCGAAACAATTTGTATATCGCGATATATACCCGTCCCTTTCATGCGTAGTTAAGCGCTTAGTGCATCGGTCCCGTCCTCTTGCATGATAGAACGTGAGAGGAGAGCGTTCGTCACGGTCGTCGAGTGTTTCTGTCGCCACGATTACGATTTTAAAAACCGGTTCAGAAAATGCAGCTGCAAGCTTCCTTGATATTAGGGTTATTATTATTATTAAATGGGGTTTTCACAAATAAATTGTATTGAAACTTCCATGATTTGGTTCTTATTTTTTTTATACTCCAGCATACAGTGAAGCACGGGCCGGCCTCGTCGACAGCGAGGCCTACCGCCACTGGCCGCTCCGAGACGATCGCGTGCCCGGCCGCGTCGGCCCGCCCTCTTCTCTTGCCCCACCCCCGTATCGTTTCTGTCCCTCATTTCAGGTGTTTCTTTCTTGTAGTTACTCTCATTACTCTGTTCTTTGCTTCATAGGCATTCCAACTCGCTACGAGCCACTGCTATCGCCATGCTCGTGCGAGGAATTTGTTGTCTACTGTGTTTTGGGCTTCTATGTGATTTCGGGGATATTGGCGCTGGTTTTTAAGAACAGGATGTAGATGGGGCTCTCGCATGCGCGGATCCCGGTAGTGTGACCTAATTTTGGTACTAGATGTTGCTCTATGCGGATCGGCTAGCAAATTTCTGTTTTTTGTTCTAGATTTCCATCAACTTGCTGAATGAGCGCGCGATTTTCGTACGGCGGATGTAACACACTGCTACCTTTTCCAGGTAAACTACGAATACGTATTTACGTGACTTTCTGCTGTTTCCCGGATTACGGTAGTACTCCACAAATCTGTCTCGCTGTGACTTTCTGCCTTATTCTAGATTACGGTAGCGTACCACAAATTTGTCACGCTGTGACTTTCTGCCTTTTCCCGGATTACGGTAGTACACAACGAACTACTATCGAGAACTGACTTTCTGCCTATTCCCGGATTACGGTAGTGCACCACAAATCTGTCGCGCTGTGACTTTCTGCCGTTTCACGGATTACGGTAGTACACCACAAATCTGTCGCGCTGTGACTTTCTGCATTTTCCCGGATTACGGTAGTACACAACGAACTACTATCGAGAACTGACTTTCTGCCTTATTCTAGATTACGGTAGCGCAACACAAATTTGTCACGCTGTGACTTTCTGCCTTTTCCCGGATTACGGTAGTGCACCACAAATCTGTCGCGCTGTCACTTTCTGCCGTTCCCCGGATTGCGGTAGTACACCACGAATCTGTCACGCTGTGACTATCGCAAACTGACTTTCTGCTTTTCTGGGAGTACGGCAGAGCACACCACGGATGCTTATCACGAACTGATTTTTCAAAATAGGAGTATGGCAACACCACATTTGGCCATCGACACTTGTCTTTTCACACGAGTTACGGTAGCACAGGATTTCTATCGAGAACTGACAAGAATATTTCCACATTGATGTTCTTCGGGTCAAAAACAACAGGTCAATGGTAGAAAATTAGCAAGAACGAAACAATTAACTGTAGAGACAAAAACAGTTAGGAACGTATCAACTTCTCAGCCCTCACAACAGTGACAAAAGAACAAAACGAACGATTTCTTGATCATGAAATAAAGTGGATATCTAGGGAAATGTAGTCGTGGTTAACGGGTAAGGCAAATGAGGATAAGTTACTATAATTAGAGAAAGTTAGGAAATTATTAGAAACCAGAGTAGAACACGAACTGGGATAGGATAGGGGTTATTACACATAGATAGGGCCACACAGAACAAGGAAATGGGGCTTTACAGCGAGAAGCTAGCCAGTGAGGAGGATACGGACGGCGTCTTGGGTGGTCCGGACGGGGTGGGCGGTGCTCGCGCCTCAGCCATCTTCTTCTGCTTCTCCTCTTCATCCGCCGCGCCCAGCTTCTTCAGGCGGAACTTGCGAGGGTCGCACTGGAAAGTGGGATTATTGATGCATGCATCAGTACGTGTGAATAGCTTCTCATTATTCAAAGTTTTGCGAAAAAAATGCAATAGAAAGATGCCCGTTGCTTACAATCCACACTACTCTTCAGCTATTTTCACCAAATTATTGCAAATTAGCAACCCCAATCTGCCTGCTTACCTTCGTCTCGTTCTCGTGGGCTGTCGCTCCAAACTGCGTCAGGATCGGCCGCCCGCAGTCGCAGTGCAGCGAGTAGCCGAACTGCGATTATTAATTATTATTATTATTAATTAATACATTAATAATAAATCATTTCACAATAGATGTGAGTACGGTAGGATACTGTACCTTGGTCAGCGTCGCATTGTTGTGGGCGGTCCTCAGGTGCTGGATGTAGTCGCTGATGGTGGCGGGGCGAACCTTGGGATATGGATTGATTTGATTGATCTACCGTATGCTACCGTATCCCCTCCCCTACCGTACCTCGCAGAGGAAGCACTTCGGATGCCAGCCGTCCTTGCCCAGCAGCTCCACCTTCTCCTCCTCCTCTTCCTTCACGTCCATGTCCATTGCCTGAACAACGGACCGAATCTATCATATTTTATTAAAGAATTGTCCATTTCTTCACAAACTGCCGTTAAAAATGGTTAAATCTGTGACAAAAACTGTGGTAAACCCGTGATTACAAACGGCAATAAATCCGCTAGCAGTACTGTAACACAAACTCACCCTCTCTCCTTGAACAATGATCCGAATTTATCATATTTAATGAAAGAATTTTTCTACTCACCACTTTCTACTCACAAACTGCCGTTGAAAAATGTGAAGAATCCGTTATTACAAACGGCAATACGCTAGTAGCACTGTAACGCAATCTCACCTTCTCCCCTCCTGGCTTCACCGGCTCCTCCTCCTCCTCAACTTCCTCCTCTTTCACTTCCTTCTTCACCTCCTCCTCTTCCTCCTCTTTCACTTCCTTCTTCAGCTCCTTCGGAGATGCCACCGCGAACCTCAGGGCGAATGCCTTGCCGGCGCACTGCAATTTAATTATGTATTTTAAAACTGACTAATTAATAATTAATTAAATAGCACTAATTACCTTCCCCGTCCGGTTGTGCCTGCGCACCGCGTGCTCCGAAGTGATGCGCATGCCGCAGCGGCACGCGAGCGACCGGTTTTGCTGCAAAATCAAATCAAAATTAATTTTCAAAAAAGCCACATTTGATGCGAGAAAAACCTAATTTCTTGATAGATGTTACACAAAAAATGCGCATTATTTCCGCAATTATTAGAATTATTTTCGCTTTTAATTATTTTATTTTCGAAAAGCGCCAATTCACCTGGAGCAGCGTCGTCTGGTGGTAGATCTTGAGATGGTTGGTGTAGCCGCAGAGCGTGCTTGGGTGAGTCTGCAATGGATTATTAATCCAACTGTTAAAATACTGCTCCAGCATCCTTTTATTTACACTGGAAACGGGTTCTGGTGTCAAATTTAGACAGCAATTGCTAAAAAAAAACTATAATTTCCGTGCAATTTCCTGCTTGAGCCCTAGTCGCATCCAGAGATGCGTCTCCAAACTCCACTGCAACTAACATCGCACAGGAAGCACTCGGGCGAGTCGGCGACCTGGAAAAAATTCATAAGTGCACATCAAAACAACAACATCGACCAACAAAACAACAACAACAACACCCACCTCACGTTCCTCGTCGTCCGATGACGCGTCGGCCATGAGCTGAAAAGAATCATTTTTACATTTTTAAGAATTACTTTATTCACATTCCGAAGCAAACTTTGTGATAGGGAGGGGTATCATTTGATAACTAGAAAACACTTCTTCAGATTGAAATAACAAGAGTTCTAAAATGGTCATACCCCAATGTCATAGAAATTCTAACAAATTAAGCAATCAATGGACACTACAACAAGAAATACTATATTTCGTATTCTCCAAACAATTCTCTACTTCTACCCACTTCCGTCTCATCCTCCTCCCCCTCCTCCTCTTCCTCATCGCTCAGCTCCTCATCCCTCACAATCGTCGAGAATCGCCCGCCGCACTCAGGCTGTAATGGGCTCTTCTGAAATGCCGGGCGTTAGTTCAGGTTTATTGTCCCATCGTCGTCTCTCACATCCCTCTCATTTAGTTTTTTAGCAATAGAAAATACAAAAATAATCGGTATAAAGAAACACAGTCCAAGTTACGAAACCTGTAAAGCAGGAATCCACCCTTGCCTTCCTAATCAAGAAATAAAATCAATAATCCCACCTGCTTCCAGACCTCGTGCCCGTTCGACCGGCTCATGTGGCCGCAGTCGCAGCGGAACCAGATGCGCTCCTGAGTGGAAATTCGAGGATTACGGTATCCAAAAATCGATATTTCGTCACTCAGTCGAAAAATGAATCAAAAAAGTATTTTTTAAGTAACTAATTAATAATTAATTAATTAATCACCTTCGTTGGCGTGGTCTGGTGCGCCGCCGCCAGATGACTGACGAAGGAGACGACGCTGGTCAGCTCGCGCTTAATTAGGCAATTAATATATTAATTAAGGCTGCTAATTAGCCTAATCAACTCACATCGCAGAGCATGCACTTCATGATGCCCCTCTTGGCCAGCTCGGCCGCCGAGCGCGGCTTGAAGATGTTCGTCTTGAACTTGAACTTGAGCATCTGCTATGTATTTCAGTCATTAAGGTCAGCAATTAAGTAATTAAAATATAAATTATTAGTTTATTCAATAATTTCACAGGAGTAGTATATGGACGTGGGAGATGCCAATCGATATCGAGGAGAGTGGCTAGACAGTCAGAGAAATCTGTGCCTGGGGGATTAAACACCTGCCCCCTCCCCCCTCCCCCTCCCCTTCCCCTCCTCCTCCCCTCCCTGCTCCTCTCCTGCCCCTCCTCCCCTCCCCCTCTCCCTTTCCGTTTCCCCGTTCCCTCCTCGTT
>LS541630.1:119438-129993 GCA_900490775.1 Pristionchus maxplancki
TTTCTCAAGTTTGAAAATTTTCACTTTTTCAGGTAAGGGGGGACCCTTATGTCGAAAAAAATAATTTTTTTCTAACATGCATTTTTGGATAGAGGACACTCAGATGAGCAAAAAGTTCTGAAGTGCGGGTAGGTTTTTCTTCGAAAGAAAAAAAATGCGGGTAGGGTACGTGATTTTTCACGTAGTATTCGGACCCTGCTTGCGTTTCACAAAAACATGAAAAAGGGAGCGAAAACAGCGAGCACAAATTCGTTTTCATACTAAAATTACACAAGAACACAACTTTTCGCGTTATCATTTCTTCGTTTCTCCACTCCCCTCACCTTATTGACCACTCCGATCTCGATCACCGACTGCCCGTCGTCGTTGTCAGCAGCAGATAAGGCTGCGGACGGCTCGCGCTGATAATTATGCTAATTAACTTGATTAATTAGTAAATTGCGTCATAATTAAACTCTAGAATAATACTCGAAGCCAAGACAAGAAAAATGCAAATCTGGGTTTCATCATTCTTGCGGCCATGGCATTGCTCTAGAGCTCGAAATACGAGTCGCCGTCTCCTCATTTCGCACTCCCTCGCCCGGTCGACTGACGAGAGAGTGTGGAGAATGAAGAGACGACGGCGACTCATATCTCGAGCTCTACATTGCTCAAAGCCACTGTATACTCACCTCGTCGTCGAGATCGATCACCGAGACGGAGCGGGGGCGCGGCGCGGAGAGGTCGCGCTGCTAAATATTTAAAAAAATAAAAAAAAATGCATTTATTTGTTTCATTAAGCCAGTGAGCTTCAAGTTTCAAGCACGATACACGACAGAAGTAGACACAGGCACAAGATGAGTTTAATAATAATTTCGGATGAGTTTGCTTATTTTCGGCATCCTTGTGCTAGGCATCAAAGAGCGGTTTGCTCCCTCTTCCTTCGCTCAATTACCTGCAGTTTGCGCTGGTCGGCGAGCATGCGGTGGGACACGTGCAGCGACTCCATGAGCCCGAACATGAGCACGCGGATCGAGTCCTTACTGCAATTAGTGCTAATTAGTTAATCAATTAATTAATTAATTGGCGTTTGTGCTGTTGATTAACGAACCCCTTCTCCTTCCGGATCGACTGTTGCAGTTCCTTGTGCAGGGCGAGCAGCGCGCGCTCGGTTTGCTGCAATATTATATTAATTTCAAGTTATTTCGTCATCAGAAACAGTAATTTAGTCATCTTGATAACCGGTAACGTTAAAGTCAAGCATTTAGCGACGAAGCATCGAGAAGGCCGTTAGTATTTAACCGACTTTATATTGGTTTGGTTGATAAACCCTCACCTCCTGGTCGTATTTGAGCCGGGTACTCGCGCGCAGCACATCCAGTGCATTCATGATCGAGGGAACCATGATATCGTCCGAGTTCCGGGAGAATTCCTCGCACTGAACGGCTTGGTTAACAGATAATTCAGGGAATACTGAGCTTCCAGGGCTGCACTCACGTTAGCTTGCCATTCCTGAATGATGGAGAGGTGGCTGGTCATGTCTGAAATACGTCTAAATATTTATTTAAATAAGAAAATGGACGAGTAGAAGGGGAACAAAAATTCTAACCTGTTTCGAAGCTGTTTTCGACGTTCGAATCCGCGTTAGGGACGCCTCATCGACTAATCCACTGAGTACCTGCAAGTAGGATTCGTTTGGTAACAAGTAAAGTGTGAAAAGCGCGACATATAATCGAGAAACAGCCATAAACACTTAACGAAAAACAAAAATACGTGAAATTTCGCAACATACCGTAGGAATCAAGTAAGGTTCGCCTGATTGATAACTGATTTTATTTATTCAAAATTAATTTTCTTACCGTAATACAATTTTCTAAAAAAAATTACTACATTTTTTGCTATGGCAGCTAATCGAAACATTGAAGAAATCGAATCGTTATCACATTCCATCTGATTCACATCCACAAACCCTATTAGTATTGTTCTTCGAGAGGAAGCGAGAAAGCGAAAGAGACAGGCACGAAAATCAGATTTATCTTCGATACACAAACATAGACTAGATCTTACTTTTGAACATTCATGTGCAGAACGTCCGTTGTTTTTCAGTGAAATAGTGGAACAACATCAACTCCATCAGCAGAATGAGCGCACATCCACTCCAAACAGATCGAACTTCGGATTCTTTCATTATTTCTGATAATTGTAGAAGGTAACCTCATCTTTCTCTTCATCAAGACTCAGTTTTTTCGAGTGTAGTCTCAATTTCTTTGATGAATAATTATCTTTCTCATCTAATCTAGTATTGAGTTAGTGAGATGTTGATGATCCATCGATCTCGCGACCATGCCAGAGGGTATAAGTCTAGACGACCCTTTTATTTCACAATTTTTCAATTTACCAACTATCCGAAATTCATTCCCCGAAGAAGGTCGATGAAGAGATCAGATCTTACGAACATTAGATTCATAAGTCCATAGTTCAGTTGATCTCCCCATGCCTGTTCATACCCTATGGCTGTGAACCGCTGGTCTTGCGACCCTTCCGACCCTAAAACCACGACGTTGCTGCAAGATCGGAGGTCGATCTGTCTAGCCAGGAGACGGAAGGCCCATAAACAGAGGGGTATATAAGCAAGGGTCTGCCTCATTCGATAACTCATTACTCCGCTTTCCCCAACCCTCACTCGAATCATGGCTCCCAACGTCGCCCCGGCCTCCTGCAGCCCTGCCAAGACCACCAAGTTCTCTCTCGATGGTGAGTCCTCGCGTTTATGTTATCATGCTGTTGCTTTTCCATTTCATCGTAAATATGGATCTCTTTCGATACTTTTTTCAATTTATCAACTTTCCGAGGTTTTGGTACATGAAAAAAATCAGATAATGGAAATATCCCAACTTCCGTAACAACAGTAAAAGCAAAGGTAAATTATCTATTTTCAGCATTCTTCGATCAGAAGACGGCCTCTCCCTCCATCACCACTCCCGCAGCTCGCGAAATCGTCGTCCGACTTGCCCTCCTGCAGAAATCAAAGAAGGATGTGATTCTGAAGTCGGGAAGAGTGCCGCAGATTGCCGGAAAGGTACGGATTTCATTCATTTTTCTTACTATCTGGCCAATTTTTTTGCGTTTTTCACCTACATTATTATGATTTTAAGAATGCCGATCGCATGAAGATGTATGACGACCTCGCTGCTGAGTTGAAGGGCATCAATAAGGAGATTGCTGCAGCGAATGAGAAACTGAAGCAGTGAGTCTTCTTTTTCATCCTGTGGATAGATCGGACAGGGTTAGATTAGGCTGAATAGGCTGGGAGTAGTCTCATGTGAGTGAAAGCGAATGAGAAACTGAAGCAGTGAGTTCCCTTTTCATTGATAGCATGAGTTGGTTAGGTAGAACATGCTAGTGTCTGATAGTGAATGAAATCAACACAAGACAATGGCAAACGGTTTTGAAATGACGATTTATCTTGATGCCATTCAATTCCCTTCAGAGCCACCCAGTCGAGAAAGCGATCATCCGCCTCTCCCACTGATGCATGTGTCAAGAAGACGAGAAGGGAGTGAACAAGTCGAGCTCCAATCATCTCATTCACCTATAATAATTATCTCACCCTAATAATATTGTGCTTATTTTATTCTGTCTCCTGTATTATGCAATCAGTCGAATAAATTTTATATTCTTTACTCTGCGATTCATTCTCTACATGACAAACGGCAATGCTAACAATAACCAAGAGGAATACACTGCGTTCTGATCTAATTGAGAATTGCTGCATGTTGCAGCAACCGTTCACGCTTGGCAGCTCGATTATGCAGAATGCTCTCCCTTTTTTTATCGCTGTACAGAGGGAGAAAGAGTGAGGAGAAGGTAGAGGGAAGAAGCAACTGAGACATTACACTCCACACTAAATCAACTAACTTCTGAGATCACAGCTGAACTTTTTTGATCAGATCATTCCTTACATGCCTTAACACAAGGGAGTGTATACTCGAGAGGGAGAAAGAGGGAAGAAGCAGCAACTGAGACATTACACTTCCCCCTCCTCTCTCTGGGGCGAGATATGAATTGCCTCTTCTCTCTCTTCCCTCCCTCGCATCACTCTGATTTTCACCCAACTTTCTTTCGAGTTGCTCCCATCTTCTCTATTTGTATTGTAATTCCGGCTTCCTTACCCCATCCTCTTCCTCATCCTTGACTCTCACTCTGTTCTCTTCCATTGTATTATATTTGCCCACACTCGCGAGCATTTGTCCTCGCTAACTTTTATTGTTCCAGATTCTCTGATCTACATTCGGAGAACATCCTCTTCTTGAGGAAATGAAGACTACTGAGAAATACTACAGGTACGATCCATTACTTCCAGCAACACGCTTCTTTGTGTGCATTTTCTACCTGGAATACTTCACAAAAAACGAAAGGATGTCGGAATGCAAGCTGTCTCTATAGACTAATTTGCAGATTCAAGGAGATGTGTTCGCCATGGATACTAGCACAGAAAAAAAGTGCAGTAAAGATGTCATCCAAGATCGTCTTTTACTAACCTTGCATGTGTCCACCATGCTTCTTCTGTCTAGGTAACCATGCCTGGTTCACCACAACGACCCCAGCCATGAGACAAGCGAGCATCCCACGCATGTTCGCGTAATCCTGACACTTAGACACCATGGATACTTCCGAGAATCTTTGTGAAATAAAGATGTGATACATTTTCGCTATGGTTACATGATTTGATTGGGGAATTCATCTTTATTCAAATCCTTCAAAACGGTTGATGATTGTAGAACAATCCTGTCTCTTCTATCATGCTTCTTATGGATTCGCTGCTCCATTGGTGGTGATCTTCTTATGTATTGTAGTTTCTATGCTATCGGAATCGCTCCAGCATGGGTACTGAGACCACGATATTCTGCACGAATATTGATTAAAATTCGAAAATTGTCTATGAGAATCAAAAAGTTACAGGGAAAAATGAAAACGAAAAAAGTAGCAAAATGTGTCCTGAGATGCACTCACTCGAGAATGGTTCAGACGAACTTTCTTCGCGATTTCAATCAGGGCTCCAAATCCGTTAGTACCAGCCAATGGATCCATCTGACGGAAATTATAAATTTTACTAACCTTCAATGGAGTTTCAACTGGTTTCTACGAAAAATATGAATCTTTGATTGTGAGCTCACCATAGTATTTCAGATTGATTGTTCCTTCATTGTTGAATGAAGATACTCCGAAGGTAGATCGGAGACACTGCAATTGGAGTCGATAAATAGTTGAATCGACGACAATAAGAGAATAACTGATTTGAGATGAGTTATCTTGAGAAGTAATACTATTCTCATCATCATTGAAACGATCTCGTAATCGACAGTTGCAATGAAGCGAGAAATCGTTGAAGTCTATCAGAGCTGAGGCACAGTGGTCACATCAATTGCGCCAAGAGTGAGGAAGAGAGGACCAAGCGACAGGGCATTACACAGCAGAGAAGTGGAAAGAGGGAGGGGGAAGAGATCTGGGCTGAGACTCTTCTCTCTTTCTCCTCACTCGATCCGCTTTCAAACTCATTTTCTTTCTATTTCTCATTGTGACACATTGTTCTGACACTTTCCGTTTCCGTTTTCCATTCGTTGAGTCACGAGTTCGACTCCCGGCCGAGGTTGACCAAGCCTTCCATCCCTCCGACTCTGGTAAAAGTTTCCTAGCAGGATCACAGTGGGGAGGGGTCGCGGAGGCTCTTCCTAGTAGTTTCCCAGCAAGAGTGGTCTTACGACTGTCAAATCTCTTTAATACGGGTCGCTACTTTACCTTTACCTTTTTTCCGTTTCCTTATCATCTCATCGGAATTCCCAATCGAAACGGAAAGCCAGCTTCACATTTCGCGATGTTTTCTTCACTTCCGATCGTTTAATTGCACAATTTCATTTTCAGACCCTTCGATCTACATTCGGAGATCACCCTCATCTTGAGAGAAAATGCAGACTTCTGAGGAATTTTACTGAACAGGTCAGATTTACTATTAGCTGCTTGAATCTTAGTAGCAAAGTCCCCAATAGACCCCCATTTCACAGATTTAAATAAATCGCCCAGTTCCACCACCTTTTCAGACTCAACAACATGCCCCCCCGCTACATCTCTCTGGTATATAACACATGTCTCTCATCTGATAAAGCCGATTCCAAGTGTCAGACTATTGCTGAGTGGGGCAGGCCAGGTACCGCAACAACCCCTCATCTCAGCCTCGTCTGGCCTCTTCGATTGCAGTATCCGATCTCGATATCCAAATATAAGAACATGGTCCTCTGCACGATTCTGGATCTCAGTGATCATACAACCATCTCAAAACTCTGTGCGGGAATGATAAAGATATGGTTGTATCACCTGATGTGTTTTCGCTATACATTCATTAGCACTTTATCGCATCGACAGTGAGATCATTGAGGGAATTCACCAGTGACTCTCCTTATTCATGTCCTCTCGATGCTAGAGATACTAGAGAGCGTGTGATTTGATGAGAGTCCTCCTCTTTCCACTCGGCGCCGGACTCAGTGGAGTGATATTACACTAGGAGAAGGAGGGAGGGAGTGAGCGGAAACTGCGGCGACATTCGGCTGGTTTCTCTCTCACACACTTCTTTGATCACACTCGATGTGCAACATTGCGCCAAATTGATCTCGTTTGCGACGCATCTTTGCTCTTTGCTCTTTGATCTTTGCTTGCTCTTTGATCTTTGCTCTTTGATCTTTGCGTTACCTCTTTTTGTTGCCCTAATTTCCCGATTGCTTTGATGGAATATTGTTGCAGATTTTCTGATCTACGCTCGGAAATGGTCTTCTTACTGAGGTCAACTGCATCAACAGTCAGCATTTGAAAGGTGCGTTCGAGTACTTTTTTCACTTTTCCATCAACAAATTGCCAAAAATGCCGATTTTGCTCACATATCTTAATTCTTGTCTATTCATACCCAATCAGCGTTTCGATGAGTCATTTTGACAACAGCATGACGCATTTTATTGCAGATCTTTCTTCATCCGTCCCTGGACGCACATCTACATCAGCTACATCAGCTACATATACCGGGACCAACAGTTCGAAACTGGGGCTCGTTATTCACCCTATAATGGAAAATATGGAGACACAGAGACAGAGTTCAGGAGCCGTATTTTCCGGCCCTTATTTTCGTTCCCATTATAATGAATGATAAAAACTTCCATCATTGTCATGCATCTCACGCATGAATGGAACTCGGGGAGATCGGCATACAAATGAAATAAAGATGAGTAACGTGAGCAAAGAGATCAGATGGAAGACAGAACATGACAGAATGTCGAGACAGCATTGCAAGAATATTTTTCGAAAGGTGCAAAACATTTCTGGAGGTATGGGGAATCGAACCCCAGACTTCTCGCATGCAAAGCGAGCGCTCTACCCCTGAGCTATACCCCCTGATGTTCACACGCTAGAGGGAGCGTCTGTTATTCAAGTGTAAGCATCGGCAATGCTCCAGAGTATAGTGAGAAGGAATCCTGTTGATCTGTGTATCACTGATCATTTAGCATGAAGAGGAGGGGCTGGTAATATAATTTTCCCGTTCACAATCATAACACGTCTTCTTACCTTAATCGCTTGCTAGACATCATCTCTCTTACAAAGGAAAGGAGAACAAACAGAATAAGAAAATTTATTCTAACTTTGACAATTAATTCAATATTTAAACCGAGGAGGTTAAAAAACTAATTCATGTACCGGTTACCAATAAAATTTGGATCGACGAATTCTTCAAGGTCTGTCATCAGGTATGATGAGAACAAACGCGAAGGATGTCTTCTCTCGAAATCATCTTGATTTGTCGAATTCCGCATACGTCCAACGTCCTCCTAAAATCATAGCATTATCAATGCAACGAAAATTAAAGGAAGAAACACGTACATCTCAGTGTTGCTCCATTGGTTGTTCCAGAAGTACGAATATTAATTCTCCGAAAAAAAGGCGAACGAGCTCCGCATGTAAGGCGAAGACACTGAAATTCAAAGCCATTGAAAAAAAGTAATTTAGAGCTGTCGACAAGGAATGCATTCAAAGCCAACGAAGAGTGAGAATTTGACGAGAAATGATCACGACAAAGTGATAACAGCCTCTCCTTCCCCTTATCTCTCTCGACTTTCCAACTTCAAGGGAACCATCTGTTATCGCTGTACACATTTGATGCCACTATACGATTACCAGATCAGACAGATTATTACTTATTCACGTTAAGAACTTTATATGTTTCTCTATCCAGCAACAAGCATCACAGCAACGTTCAGAGCTCCTGAGAGGCTCATTCGTGGCGGCGTGCACTCCACTAAGATCCGTTCGGTTTTCCTTGGACTGGTAGTGGGGAAGAACCAGCTTCTAGATTCCCTGCAAGGCACAGCTATTGCCTTCAGTTGGGATTCATAGAGCTTACTTGCACACGGTACGGCACAACATCAGCTCTTCTTCTTCTGATTCTTCGACATTTTCTCCGTCGTTGCGTCACGAATCCAAATGGCATGCGCGATTTCCCATTGGTCCTCAAGCTGAGCAACTGGCGCACTGCAAACTACGAGTAATTTTGGACATTTAAAGAGAGGGGTCTAGGATTTTTTGCATGATTTTGAACTCGAACTGGTTGGAATCGAAGGAGAATACAAATTACCTCGATTTCTGACGATCTATTGAATTTGATTGGCCGTTCTTGTCCGTTCTTCTACCCGAAGATTGATCTCCGCATGTAGAGCAGAGAATCTGAAATGTAATACATTTGGCATTTCGATTAAACATCAATTGTGCTCAATAAATATCAGGTATAATTTTCGATCAGCGGTGCTCTGATTGCCGAAAAAAACACACTACTCGAGGAGATCATTTATTACAATGTCATCCCAACGCCAGAAATGCAATCAAGTACGGAGAGAAACGAGGTCACTGATATCAGGTGAGCAATGCCGCCCTCTTATCACTCCCTTTCCACAGAGCATTCCTCAATGGTCACAAGTGATGGCAATACGGTACGCGTCTCTCTCGTTTAGAATAATCTCTCGCCGGTCAGAGAGACGAGAGAGCACGCGCAGTGAGGAGAAACGATTGCCGATTTGTCAACACTAATGGTCACTGCACGATTATTATGAACGACGAAGGAATAGAAACAAAACCTCACAGAAGAAACAATTTCACAACTTTTACGACACAGTTAAGGAGAGTCGGTGTTTCAATATTTAGAATTTGCCTTTTTGTCTCCGTCCCAAAATCAGTACTTGACTGAGATGTACTTAGAAGAATCGATATTGCGAACTTCCATTTTCATTTTATCATTTCAAACCAAAATCAAACAATCAAACACTGCAAGAACATTCATAGTGTTTATTTTCCCACGCCTGCCTGTTCTGCACATCTTCATTATTGGACAAATCCATATAAAAGGCAACAGTTTCATCCACTGTCATCCTCGTTTTCCTGTTGCTCCCTCCTTAGGTTTAATTGCTCAAGTTCGAGATGCTCCCTGATCAGCAAACTCCAAAATAGGCCTTAACCTTAGCCGCTCACCTTCAGCAAGACGGCTTCAACTCGTTCTCTCTTGCTCCTATTCATGCTCAATTACCACACTTCGACAAGCTCCCTGACGAGCAAACCCTTTGCCTCGCACCTTCAGATGCCCTCACCTCGTTCCATCCTTCTCCTCCTCCTCGTCTCATCATTCGCTCTGGAGGCAGAGGCCGGAATATTCGATGTCAGTCAAATTTATCCCTGAAAAATCTACTACTAATTAAACATGACTTCTGCCACCCTCTTAGGGTAACCAATTTGAGATTTCGAAATGTGGTGGGTTAGCAAGAAAAAAACAAGTGTTCAGTGTCAAAACAACTGTTCAGGGCATCGGTGCTGCCATCGGCAACGTCGGCTCACAAATTGGCGATGCTGTGGGCTCAGCGGTAGATGACGCCAAGAAAGTCGCGGTAAATATTTATTTTTGTTGTTTTGTTTTTGTTATTATTGTTTTTTGAGTAATAAATACAATGCTAATAATGAAAAAAACGCTTACTTTAGGAAGAGGCTGGAGCCGCAATCGTTGATACCGCCGAGAGCGTTGGAAATGGAGCCAAGGAAGTTGCGGTTAGCGATTATTCTTGCACTTTATTCATTAAATTATTCGGCATAGGAAAAGTCCTTTTTAGAAAGAGGCCGGAGCCGCAATTGTTGATTCCGCAGAGAAAGTTGGAAATGGAGCCAAGGAAGTCGCGGTTAGGGATTATTCTTGTATTTTATTCTTAATATTATTCGGAATAAGGAGAATCCATTTCTAGGAAGGGGCTGGAGCCGCAATTGTTGATACTGCAGAGAAAGCTGGCAATGGCGCCAAGGAAGTCGCGGTTAGGGATTATTCTTTTATTTCATTCTTAATATTATTCGGAATAAGGAGAATCCATTTCTAGGATGGAGCTGGAGCCGCAATTGTTGATTCCGCAGAGAAGGTTGGAAATGGAGCCAAGGAAGTCGCGGTTAGGGATTATTCTTGTATTTTATTCTTAATATTATTCGGAATAAGGAGAATCCATTTCTAGGA
>LS541673.1:48108-60779 GCA_900490775.1 Pristionchus maxplancki
GCTCTGAAATCCGTTGAACTCAGCGAATTGCAAGTCACAGTCTGCAAATATTCAGTTCCGACTTTCTTCTCACCTCAATTCAGTCGTGATTGATTTCACAGCCTCCAGAGTGCATGTCTCGACGTCGGTACATTGCTGAAACAGGAAGACATTGTTGTAAAGCATCCAAGTTGAGTGAACGGGCGAAAAGTGACCTGAACAGAACGAATGGAATGAGTTTCAGAGGGGAGAGAAAGGAAGGATGAAGAGGGGGTGAATGATTTGATTTGAAATCGGTTTCCACTATCTACAATTACAAACTATCGAACCTCGACTGATCTCGATTTATCATATTTATCCAGGGTTCCTAGATACTCACCGGTTCCGGTTTGACTGAGCACCGCCCGATTGTACGAGGCGAGTAGAACGACGTCGTCTCCACGCACTGAACGGAGGACGTCGCGACGGAAGGCGGCGATCGAATCAGGAGAGGGGAGAGATCAAAGATCAAGCATACAACTAACCATCGGATTAGTTCATTACACGTTTAGGGCACATCGTCATTTTCGAACAAACATCTTTTAAAGAGCGCGATACAGTACTCGACTCACCCTGGGTCTCCGCAGCGTCATGCATGTCCGAACTGAGTCGATTGCAGGAGGCGAGACAGGAAACTTGAGCCAGAGTGAGACCGACCTGAGGAGAGATCAAAGATCAATCTAGGAAGACTGGCGCAAATATCTTTAGATGAGAACTTTCAGATGACAAATGCGTTATGTTTCAACGAGTTCGTATAATCACGAAGAGAAATATTGTTCGATTGAAATGACACTCATGATAGAACTAACAAACTCTACAGCAAACTCGGAAGCTTTTCCAAATATCAAAGATCACTGACCTTCTTGACGTTCTCAACAGGCACACAGCAGTCGAGGTAGTAGCGCCATGGAGCCATCCACACCTGATTATTAGTGTAATTACTCACAGGGAAATAAGTCTACGATTTTAGACTTATCTGTAGACTTTCAAAGTCGCCCCTGGCGCATCTCTATTTCAAAGTCTAATCCATCGATTTCAAAGTCTAATTATTAGACTTCTGAAGTTGTAGAGCGGTTACAGGCAAAAAGTGAAGAGGAGGGCGGGAGTCGAACCCACGTTCTTCGACCTTGTGATGAGCTCTCTAACCACTTAGCTATGGGACAGTTAGGACAAGCCCTCGGTTCTCGCCTTATGATCTCTCTTTGGAAGTCGGAATTAGAATTTCAAAGTCTAATTTAGCATAGAATTATAAGTCTACAATGTAGACTTTAAAAGTTGAACTACTTTAGACTTTAGAAGTCGTAGACTTATTTCCCTGTAATTAATGACTAATTTTTTAATCAAGCAAAGCAGCAATCAGAAGGGTTAGCACACGCGAAAAGGCGCTATGGATTGAATTCTAATAGATATTCTGAGATAGCTCAATCAACCCTGCCTCTTAGTTAGTAGGGGAAAGAATAACCTTCCGTGGCTTGACTGGATAATAATCACTAAATACCTTGCCGGGGTCGACCTCGAGAGCGTTGAGAACCATCACTGGAAAGAATAGCTCTATGTTTATCACGGATTCGTATATCACATAACGTCATGAAAAACTCGATTAATGGATGAATTGAGTCAGCTCTTTTGTACAGAAAACAAACACAACAACGTCTACCCGATAAATCTAAGCTATATCTCACTCGAAGGAAGAATTATGGGAAGCGGGAGGAAAGACCGGGAATCAAAGCCAGTCATGTGCACGAGANTATGCTAGGAACAACCCGAACGTGGAAAGATGGGAGATCAAAGATCAATCAAATTTCATGGGCAGTTTACATGTGCACATAACGGTAGAGATCTGCTGACGAAGTAGGTCAATCTCATTGAGAGTATCGATTGAGAATGACTTCCTTTCCGCGTCTAGAAGAGTGATGAGACGAGAGGCACGAGAGGTGACGGGATGGTGTGGCTGGAATGAGGAGAGATTTTCTTTGATCTTCCAAATACTAGAACTCAGCATCTGTGTTTCACTCACATCCAAGGGGAAGGCGAAGAGAAGAGCAGCTACTGAGGAAGAGAGCAGCAGCTTAGTCGGAGTTGTCGCTCTGAAAACCGTTGAACTCAGCGAATTGCAAGTCACAGTCTGCAAATATTCAGTTCCGACTTTCTTCTCACCTCAATTCAGTCGTGATTGATTTCACAGCCTCCAGAGTGCATGTCTCGACGTCGGTACATTGCTGAAACAGGAAGACATTGTTGTAAAGCATCCAAGTTGAGTGAACGGGCGAGAAGTGACCTGAACAGAACGAATGAAATGAGTTTCAGAGGGGAGAGAAAGGAAGGATGAAGAGGGGGTGAATGATTTGATTTGAAATCGGTTTCCACTATCTACATCACGTCGAGAGCTCAGTTAGCCAGATATTCGTGCCTATACCCCTTTAAAATAATAGCGTTTGTTTTCTACTTCGAATTCAAAATGAATTAAAATCTGAAAATTTTGACCTTTGAATTTTGAAAGGCAATATTTTTGTTGACCTCGTCGGCAAAAAGGCCGCGGAAAACGCTTTTGACCTATGCCTGTGGACGAACAATTTTTTTAAAATACTTTCTTATTTGTAGCCGGTTTAATCAACTACATACGTATCATTATGTCCGGGTCTGTATCTGGTTCTGGTGAGAGGCTCAGCTTTTTTGTTTTCTATCACTCTACATAGATACATCCACGAGCCCCGAACCATTGCCAAAAAAGAAGGGTCATTAATTCATTCAGATTGTGAAGGGAGGAAACGATAACATTTGCTTCTGTACCTCACAGAACGATTTCACGCGTTAGAATTTTTAAAAAATTTCATGCGTTTTCACTATATTCATAGATAACCACGTCGTCTCCAAGAATTACCAACTTCCTAATGAGTACATTCCAATTCCACCCCACGACCACCAAAGTCGCGAAATCTCCGTTTCTCCTCAAATCCGTTCCTCTCATCATTGGCCAATTCTTCATCCTCTTGATCTCATAATTGCATTATCATGTTTGCGTATAAAATTACTTCGTCAATCTTTATTTGACTGAAGGACGTATCGTCATCGTTTCGTCTCCCAGCAAGCAATTTTGTGAAGTCGCGAACGGGAAAATAAGAATTAAGCGATAGTCTAGATTCATTCACTTTCATTGTTATCAGCTTGAATACCTTCTATTCTACCTTGCAACGCGATTGCTGACGTTTTCGAGATCTAATGCCGTGGTTGTTGTAAGCGAATCTCACGGAAGATACAATTTCAACCCTATCTTTTGAAGAGTTGTTTCTTAAAATACGAATCGACGATATCAGCGACCCATGTGATGGAGTTGGAACCACTGTTTGGTTTTCTTGATGACGCACAAAGACAGGTTCTATCATGAATTGTTTATTTTTTACTGTTACTTTTCAGGAGACCACAATTTTAGATTTGAATTGAATTTGAGAAAATAATTGCATATTTGATTTGATTTGAATCGTATTTTTTGAGAAGGCTCTTTCATCTCTGAAGATATCAGTGTTATAATTTAAGCAAAAAATGAAAGTATTTACATGGGTTATTGTGATTTCTTGTCCATCAATTATGGTTCCATGGAGTAGTTGTGCTGTAATTAGCATCGCACGCGTTCTTGCAAATGTAGACACTACACTAGTCAGCCCCTGGAAATGTTCAATCATGAGTGACGAAGAGAAGGGAAAAAATTCAATTCATTTTGATAAATTCTCTCTGTAGGTCGTACGTTTGGGACTGGATTTCCGTCGCAGAGAGAGCACACCTCGCACACGAATCCTGAAAGAAAAATTGAGAACTCGTGCAGGAAGTGCAGCTCATACGAGATATCGATCGCATCCTAAAATTGATCACAATCGTTCGGTACCGGAAAGGATGATTGTCCAGGGATAACGATCGCATAGCGTAGGCTGGAATTATTCTCCAATAAGATGATTCTACCCAGCCTTCGCACCTTGTCTTACGAAATTGCAATTAATCCTGGCATTTGCATTAGTTACTGCATAGAACGCACTCTAAAATAGAGAATATGATTTAATTTGATACACAGCCCATCAAACTTACTTGACGCGAGTCATGTTGTGCAATTAGAGTACGATATCCTTCTGAATCATGCATTATCTCGTAGTTTCGAACCGTAACAGGTAAAGTCCTCTCGATTATGGATAGTTGCATGAAATCCAGACGAGAATACTCAACAACATTGGCTGAAGTGAGTATATTATTTCAGAATTTGACATGAGAAGAATAATCATCCATTGAAAACAAATTATATATGAAATACAAAAATACTCACAGACAATTCTGTCTTCGGATAAGTAAAAGTCGGCGTGAATACCGGTATTCTAAATCCATCATTGAGAAATAGAGAGCCTGCCCACTCACAAGACCATATCTTCTTTCGAGTAATCTCTGAAACCTCGGCCGGAACTCTGATGCTCGAGAAATCGACTGAAAATCCTTATTTCAATTGATTTTTTTTGTTTTCATCACTAACCGCGAAGTATATTATTGAAGAAACTTCCTCATCAATTAGCTGCAAACAATCGACTTCATCGAGGTCAAGTATGAAGCCTCTCCACTTTATTTCCCTCTCACAGCCCTAATCATCGATGGATCATTTGAATAGAGGAGAATTCCTTCCTCGCAATTGCAGACGTACATCGATTCTCTCTATTTCACATACTCTCTCACACTATCTACCATCCGAGAGACAATGGCAAATGGAGAGACTTTCATCCTCTCAATTACCGTACCTCCAATGGCGTTCTGTCTATTTGAGCAGGTATCGCTTCCTGCAAACAGAGAATGGATTATACATTCGATACTTCATTCCACTCACCACGGAGATGGCAGTCTGTCCGTGTCCGCTCTCAGTGTCCGTTGTGCTCACCGCGGCGGGATCCAGTTGATTCGGTTGCTCGTTGTGTCGAAAGAAAATTCCTTGCTGAACATCAATGATTGCTAGCAATGGGAGAGATGAGAAGGAGGAGGAGTCGACGCTCACTCGTGCACTCTTCCTCAGTAGAGTGCACGAGGAGATATCAGCCAACCCATTCCCGCATCGTATCCATACCTCGTCAGTTCGAGCATGCAATTGTCTTCCACGCTGAAAAGCACACAGAAGTCAATTTTGTGGAAAATGATAAGAGAGGAAGTCAATCGTTTTCAATAAGAAAATGAATAACGTCGATCTTTCACGCTTAATAAATGATAGAATTACATTCGAAATTTTGGACAGCCTTCTATCCACGGCATTCGCCATCAGTAAACGATCAGGCTGCAATGAAAGGACGTCTTGCTACATTTGAACTACTTCACTCACCGCTGTCTCTGCTACGGAGTCCTTCTGCTGATTAGCAGTAATCGCTCGTACAGTACTCACATTCTGGTGAGTGGCTGCTCGATGGTTCGTCCTGGTTCGTCTTGATCTTTCAAGTTCGACTTGAATCTGCAAGCACATTCAAATTCTCAACGCAATCTCGCAAGATTATTCCTCTCCTCTCTCCTTACTTGATCATTTCGTCGTGCTCTCCGCTCCTGTGCATCGTGCATTCGTCTGGATTCCTGGAAGGTACTGAGTAGTCTCCCTCACTCACTTTCCTTTCACACAATTTGTGTCATTCTCTATGTATCAGCCAGACTCACCGACGCCTCCCAATCCCTTCGTCGAATAGATGCGAGAGCGGCATCGTGGGAGTGTTCCTGCAAAGACAATTTATTGACAGATGAGCGATCTTCTCTTATTTGCTCACAGATTCAAATCTTGAAGGCAATGGTTGATAAACTGGTGCCTGAAATTAGAATGAATAAGGATTAAGTCAGTAGCAATGCCTGTCTCGCATCTCGCATTTCCATATCAACCTGTCCTATGATAATTGCCCCTTCCTGCCTGCTCATTCTACTCACATCACGACGAATTTCTTCTGCAGCAGTACGAAGTCCATCATCATGATACTGCAGATGCACATTATTTCACTTTTCCAACGAAAGCAATGACGAAAGCTTTCAGCAGTGATTATCGCGCTTTCAGTCATTGATCTACCCGCATATTTTAACTCTTTCTTCGCAATAAAGGCCAAAATTCGCAGATCAAAGATCACTAAATGAAAGTCGCCGACAAATAAACAACTGAAATTCAGGCAACGAATAATTAATACAAATTACCGTCATGGATACATTAGATTCGCTGTGGGCCTGCAACGAAGCAAGATGATTACTTCACGGGAGCGTACAGAACTCACTGTAGAACATGGGGGGAGCGAGGATGAGGAGGTAGAGGATGCTGGCTTGTCCTCTTCATCGTTGATTCTCACGCTTGAAGTTTCATCATTTCTTCTCTGAAAAGATCAGTGTGATAATGCAGAAAGAGAGAGAGAACGTACAATTCGATTGATAGTTAAGTCATCTACCATTGACGGAAAACTATCGCTATTTTCCGATCTCATCGCCTCCAATATACTATCATTTCCATTAATCTGCAAAGAGAAGAGATACGAATCATGAGATGAGCGTGGATCCGATCCATCTGCGATTCCGGAAACAACTCACTTCCATCCCTAAACTTTGATCTATTACTTCTTCATGTACTTCTATAAATACCGGTTCGTCATTCTGGAATAAAACGTTTTAGAGAGAAGAAGAAGAATGACTGACTGTCCAGTTATAATATCCCGTTCGTGAAGATTCATTATTCATTGCATACAAGTTGCTCCATGTCATCTGTTGAATACATCGTTTTTGTGGTTCAAAATGTCCACTTTTCCCGGTTTCGATGTTTGTTATTTCCAGATAATTAAAATTCAATCGCCTGTTCCCCAAGAGACAATCATTTTTCACTCACCGAGCTGAGCTGTCCCATGCTCTCCTGCTTCAATTTGTTTGGATGCGGCGATGGGGGGCGAGCCTGCACATGTCATTCACTCATTCGAGACGTCGACACTCTCTCCACTCACCGGCTCCCATGTTCTGCGTGGATTAGGCGCGGTCGCTCCTTCCGCTCCTCCCTCTATCGGTTCCTGAAGATACTGCATGTACCGTGTGTACAGACGTGTACGAGATGAGATCCACTGGAAGATTGCGAGTCAGCGAAGCGTCGCTCGTCGCATTACCTCAGCGCTTCGCAGCTCCTTATCTCTCCACGAGACGAAGGACTCTGGAAAGTAGTCGAGATTACAGAGGGAAGACGGCTGAGAATGGAGGGGAGGATCTCACTTTGTTCATCTTCTTTTCTCTTCCCTCCTTCGGCGGTAGTAATTATAATTGCAATAATTATAAGTGCCTAGAACGAGGTGAGTAATCGATCAGCCGGGCTCAGATGAGAGCAGTGCTCACCCCAGTTGATATTCGACATCGGACTGCTAGAAAAATGACGACAATGAATGCGAAAAAATCTGAACAAACATCGTATAAATTATCTGCAAATAACTGAGTAAATAACATTATTTTAAATTGTTTTAGATAAATAAAATAAAGATAAACTCACTGGAAATGCACTCGACCGGGATTTTCGTGTTGATGTCTACTCGAGGCAGCGTTTTCTCATTGATCTGGAATTGATCTTTGATCTTTGAAGTTAGGAACTCAAAACCAACCTTGAAACTCTCTTTAGAACAAACAATCTCATTGTACACGGGGGCAGGATCGTGATAATTGAGCACGAAACCTTTCTCTTTACACTTGATCTTGTCTGATTCAACAATCGGCTAAGAACAGATGATTGCCAACTTTCAAATTAAATAGTGATAACCTTTTCACATTTGTAGCGTCCGGCACAATCATCTTTAACCCATGCGTCCGAACAACCTGAGAATAAATTACGCTAATCACTGAAAAATAAGTGCAAACGCACTAGTAACGCAGTCAGCTTTGAATTCGTAGCCATTAGCGAAGTCGATTAGAACGGCAGCTCCGGCTTAAGAGATGATGGTTTTGATTAGAGAGACCTAGAGATCCTACCCTTCCATCCCACGATTTTATCACACGTCAGATCTTTCAGAGTTGTCGCAGCCTGACCACCGGCAATCGTGTAACTGAAGAGATCAATGAACACTCCCGAATATTTGCCTTTTTGCACCTGATCATATCATATCCATCGCAGCTCATCCGATAGTCCGTTACGGAGTACTGAAATGTCAAGTTATTCTACATTTAGAAATGGATATCAACCTTCACTTTGGTGTCGCCTTCTCGGAATCTGGCGGCGCATTCTGTAATAATTAAATAATAAAAATGATAAAATGGCCTATTTTCGAAATCATGAAGTACAAAACGTACTTTCAACGCACTGCACTTTGATCTGGACTTCCTTATCGTCTGCGTGTTTGTAAATCAAATTCTGATCTCCTTCCTCCCTCCATCCGTCCGCCGTGCATGCCAACGGCTTCGCTTGCACTTTTTGGACGTCACCATCAACGAGACTGAAGAGAATGAATAACAATAACAACATTAATTTACAAAACAACTGACTACATGACTTCGTGGGCTGCACACGTCAGCTTGTTGACAGCGTACTTGATCTGGAATTGGACCTAAATTAATCTCAGGATGACTGTTTACCCACCGTTTTGCACTCTAGTTCCTCAGGTTTGCAGCCGTTCACAATCTTCCTATCGTCACAGGCTGAATACATTTTTACTGGGATTTAATTATGATCAAAATACCTTTGAAGAATAGAGCCGTGACTTCACGCTCGGATTTTTTGGTGACAGACTTGAGATCTTTCTTCTCGGTTCCAGTATTTATCTTCCACTCAGTCTTCGCATCGCAATTCCATTCAGACAAGTAATTATTCTGTTGGCCAGACGACTCGAAATCGGCCCTAAAAGCATTTAGTGGCTAAAGCAGGATTTAAACGGCCAACTGCTATATGGGAGCCTAGATGGTGTAGCTAAATGAGGATTAGTGGGTTACATCCCCGGATGCATCTGACAACAACAACCCTTCAGCGAGAGATAAGGAGAGATGATAACATTACTATCCCGATACTCTGCATCCTAACCCAACAATAGATGAAATAGATGAATCCTGTAGAGGCTACCCATAAGACGGGATGTTCAGCCTTACTGTGCACCTGCTGAGCAACCCATCCTCTAGGCCTAGAGGGGAGGGTGCCCTGCGGCGAGCAGCGACAGCGGTAGCGAGCCAAGTGTAGATCTGACGACTAGGCCGGTGAAGAGACTATCCGAAGTCACAGGCAAATTGGTCCAGGGGCATACAGCTTTATCCACATGAACCACTCTCCTCTCGATAAGAGAAAAGAGGGAAATTTATAGTAGGAATCAGCGATGATGAAAGGAGGTTAGTCATAGATAAGAATGGAAAAGGAAAGAAGATGCGAGCCATAATGTAATAATGAGGGGACATGACACAACTCACATTAGAATGTCCGTTTTGTCTGCACATTTGAGGGTTCCCTTATTGGTCGCTTGATCCCACGTGTATAGTGCCTGAGAATTCCAGTTTCATCAGAATTAAACTGTCAATTTCTCACATCTCTAGTCCAATCATTTCCTTTCAATCCTGTGGTTTTCACGTTATCCTTGTTACACTCTGAAAGCGAATTCGAATGATTGATCCAAATCGCAGTAATTACTTGACAAGCATTTCGGTATCTTCTTTTCGTCTGCCTTCTCAATTTCTGTTCCTGTTTCATCCTTCCAAGCTCCTTTTTCCATCTTGAGCGACTTGTAGATTATATTGTTGTACCTGCAAGGGGTGAGTTTCACGAGTGTTTCGTTATGCAAGCTCACGTTAGTACATAGCCATCAGCACAGGAAAGCACTTCATCAGCATCTTTTTTCGGCTAAAATAATACAATTTTAATCATTGAAACTAATTTATCAAACCTGATCGCATCCTCCTGCCTTTTTCAAGTCATCCGTATTGCAGTTACCCTCGTGGAAAAGGAAGGCTACAAAGAATTTAGATGAAACTGGTGAAACTAGATGAGAAGCTCACCTCCAAAGCATTTCGCATTGAATCTGTACAATTCATATTTCTCCGTAGTTTTATTGTATGCCAATGGAATCGAAACGCCATCTCCAGTCCATTTATTATCCTCGCACTTTACAGCGTCGTAATAGTTGCCGTTCACTCTGGAAATTATCTATTGAGAAGAGTTTCAATGAAATTCGCAGACTTGATAGCCGCTTTTCCATCCAGGCATTTATATTCAGACGAGGATTTTGCAGGCTGCAAGTGGTTCAGATTATGACTGTTACTTTTCCGAATCGCACCTTCGTTGTGCCGGTTGGTGCTACAACCATCGCTTCCTGTGTGCACACTGCAATTTTGTTGTTAATTCATTCTTCATTGTGTTTAATTATTGGAATTCGTACCTCTCTTCGAACAGAAAACGGTGGTCGGCGTCTCGACTGGCACGTTTGCAAACATATTCTGCTCGTTGAGACTGAAGAATCGTCATTTTCGAAATATCAGATGGATGAAACTCACAAAACTTGGTTCAATCGACCGGCGCACGTGTGTTTGTTGACGGCTTGCGCCGCCGGAATGGCTCCCGCTGGGGCTGCTCCATCGACCGAAATGCATCCTGCAATTAATTATTATTATTAAAATTTTAATCATTTTAAAGATTTAGATCAGAAAGTGCAGTGATACCTTGGAAGAACTGGAAAGCGGGAGAGACGCGATCTTTTCCGGCGCCCGAAAGAGTCAGTGCGTGCTCCCTTTTCTCGTACAGTCGAAGAGCGTCTATTACCTTGAATGAACAATTTGTTTATTTCAATAATTCTATCTCACCGATTCTTTCGCTTCTTTTGGCTTGATTTTAAACTTCTCGTAGATAACATTCAAATCCTTGCCCGATTCGGCTTTCTCAATGATTACTGCAAAATTTGTAGAGTATAAAATTAAAAACAAAAACAACAACAACAAAATAAAAACAATGATAAACAAACCTCCTCCGATCTCTTGACTCGCATCGTCCATGCTCCTCGCGCACTCAAACTTGAATGGTCCAATGGAAAACTTGCAATCGGCCGTGAACCCCTCCCAGACCTTTGTCAAATACCATTCCATATCGTTCGTTGTTCTGCAAATGATAGTGTCTTTGAGTCAATCAAATACAGCGTCAGGGGAGATTATCTCCAAAAACTTACTCTAATTCGATTAAAAATTGGTTGGTGACAGCAGGGTTTGTTGTTAGCTTCACTAGTTTGGTTGGGTCAACCGCATCGTCGAAGGTGTAGCACATCTACAATTATGCCAAATACTTTGGATTTTTTTCTTTTTCGTGATACCCTCTTATCACAATCATCGTAGATAGGCAGAGGCTGGGGAGGGTTATCTGACAAGGTCACGAATGAAAACGTGCAAATGGACCATGCCAACCAGTGTAGCAAACGGCTTCCTCCCTGCTGTGCTGTCGTATAAACGCACCACTGTCGTCGCGCCAACCTTGAGCAAAATTGATAAGCGAATGAATAACAATAATTACAGTAGGGGGGTGGCTGCAGCACGAGCAGCAGCTGCAGCAACTGCAGCAGCAGCCGCGAGCCCCGCCGTACGTTCATCTGAAATGAGATAGGGTTGCCACACACCCAAAATATACCAACAGAAAGCCTGAGACAGATCTCAAGATTCCTACACTAACCCTGGCACCGACCCAAATGACAGTTACAGTAACCATGGCACCGACCCAGACGATACCTACAGTAACCATGGCACCGACCCAAATGACAGTTACAGTAACCATGGCACCGACCCAAACGTCACCTACAGTAAGCCTGTTACCGACCCACATGATATCTGCAGTAACCCTGGCACCGACCCAAATGACAGTTACAGTAACCATGGCACCGACCCAAACGTCGCCTACAGTAACCCTGTAACTATCGTCGAGACGCGGTGGTACTGTAGGATCGCCGATCGCGAAGTGATTTATTTTTTGAACGAGAAAGAAGAGCATGAATGGGTTATCATTTCGTTTCACTAAGACTACAGTATTCCTCAATGTGCGTCACGGCGCATCGACTAAATTGAGAACAAATGAGCATTTGCGATACTGTAACCCGGTTGTAGTACTGCAGACAAGGCTAGATACTGTAGCAAAGTCGAGCCCGACCACTGTGCCCTTGCATAGTAGCGGAGTGAGCTCGTTTTAGATCAATGTCAAGGCACAGTAATCGGGAACCGTCAAATGCTCGAGGATTACTGTATCTTTAAGATGGATCGCAATCGAAAACTGAAATGGACGAATCATTTCGAGCAAACGAAAGAGTGATGAATGGTTCCTTCATCGCTCCTTTGAATTCTACAGTATCCTCCGCTATCGCAATATTCGGTATTCATGAGATCATTGGTATGAAGAGGATATTTTAGATTCTTCGGAAAATTCGAATAGTAGATACTGTAGCCTGGCAGTAGTACTGTAACAATGACTATTTTACAAGCGCTGGAGCTATCACTGTGGCCTTCCACGGTCGCGGAGTGAAGAACGGCAGTGCAGAACGGCTGTGTCAGTGAATGGTAATGGGGACTCCTCAATTGTTCGAGTCAGCTTGGGATACTGTATCTTTGAAATGATTCGCAATCGAGAACTGAAATGGGACAAACAGGCCAATCATTTTGAGCGAACGAGTGAGCGAAGAATGGTTTATTCTTCGCTCCGTTGGATTATA
>LS541673.1:69721-104512 GCA_900490775.1 Pristionchus maxplancki
TGGTCGAGTACTTGTCGCACCGGAGGAAGGTTCTTGGGAGGGGCGGGAGGCTGCTCCACCAACGGCTTCTTCATCGTCTCCAGTGTCTGCAATCGAGGACTCAATGCAGCCATTATTTGTTTCTCTTCCTAGCTTATGACCAAATAAATGTGGAACAAGACGCGGCAGTGTTTACTCTCTCATACTCACTCGATCCTTTCTAAATGAAATGTGATGTGAATGCGTACCTTGGATCCGTTCCTGATTGCCTCACAGGCAGCTCCGAATTCAGCCTTGGATCGGGCGATGGTGGAGGAGATCTCTGCACGGAGAGCCCTCCAATCGGCAGCACACTTCTTGTATGGATCCACCATTTCGGGGGAGGAAGTCGACGAACGAGAACTTAAAGGGAGAGAGAAAGCGGTGAACAATTATGAGTGTTCACTCTGCGAGGCATTAATTTCTTCCATGGCGTTTTTTTTCAAAATTGTTTGAGTTATTGAATAAACTGACGAGAGATACTTGACGCAGATCTCTGCATTGTCCTCGTGTTTCTTCGCATCGGATACAGCTCTCTCGAGCACTCTCACTCCCATCTCCAACTCTGCCTCGAGTTGAGCCACCTGAAAGTTATTGCTGTTTTATTGAGAGTTGTTTGGTTAGTGTTTGGCATTGGCACCTTTATGTTTGAGGTTTAGCTTGATTTGGATTTTTTTAGATTTTGCAGTTTTTTATACTTGTTTAACTATTAATTTAAGCTGACCTCCGACTTCTTCGCTCGTTCATTGGCCACAGCGAGCTTGGCCTCGAGTGCCTTGCGCTCCTGCAATTTATTCCGTTACTGTTTTGTTTCAGAATAATCACAAAAAATAAATGGCATAATAGTCTCACTTTCTGGGCAGCGGCTTCATCATGGACGATCTTCCTCATCTTTCCTTCTACTGCTTGCATCTCCTTCTCTCTCTGTGATTCCTTCTCCTGAGCCTCTCCCTCCAGTCGACGAATCTGCTCCGTCGCCTTCTCCACGTCTTTACGTGCCTGTGAGAGAGAATTATGTTATGCGAGTGTCTCGAAATACAAAATGGAAAAATGTTTTTAATGCTCACCTTGGCTCTCTCCTCACTGTTCTTCTTCTTGAGTGCATCGATTTCTCTCTTGGCTGCCTTCACTTTCTCCTCTAGATCCGCCGCTTCTGCCTGCAGTTCCACCACACGATTCCTGCAATCAACAGAGATGAGGTCGACTATTCACTCCAATTCTCACTCGATCCAGTAGCGCGAGGAATCAGGCTCAAGTGAGTAATAATAGAATAACTAACTCATCGCTCTTCTGCTTCTTCTCCACCTTCTTCATCTCATTTCTCTTCTCCTTCAATTGCTGAGACAACTGCTCCACCTTCGTCTTCTCTTCATCCAATTTCTCATTCACCAGCTGCTTTTCCGCCTGTAACATTCCACTTCCACAGTGCTCGATTCATCAATCAATACTAATCGATAATCTCCAATTCCACCGTACCTCAACCTTCTTCTTCGCTTCTCTCTCCCTGTTGGCATTCGCCTCGAAGGCCTTGATCTTGTTCTCCAGCTCCATAATCTGTAAATACGAACAGTTAATAAAGAATTCTTCAAATTTTTGCATTTCGAAAAAGGTTGCTTTGTGTTTCATCCCTCTCACCTTAGTCTCGTGCTTCTTCACTCCATCCAACAGTTTCTTCGCCTCTGTACTCTCGAGGGCCACTCGCGCATCCTCCACCATCGTCATCGAGAAGTCAACCTTTAAAAATGCAATTATAAAAATACTTCTTTACTTTGTTGCCCACGGGTAGAGGGACATTTTTCTACCTTTCTCACTCAATAGCTCGAACTCTCATTTCTCACACTTGAACAGTCAAAGAGCGGTCAACCCCATTATCCCCCTACCTTTGGGCAACAAAATAAAGAAGCGCCAAATATTCTTAGTATGGCCCTCACCTTCTCCATGAGGACATTCATCTGATGGTTGTATGCGAGTAGTTCCTTCCCGAAGAGTTGCTTCAGAATTTCGATCGTTTTCTCCTCGGAGCACTCCTGCTGAATCAGATAATTCAATTTACGCGATCGATTGACTCATAACGTTCGATAACAACTTTGCAATGTTATCTCCATCATCGTATTCCGTACTCACCGCTTCCAGATGCTCGTTCATCGTCTCGACCATCGAATTGGCTTGACGGGCGATTCGCTCCTGACGAGCAGCCTGAAATCATCATTTCGTGTTGACCTTCACTTCTTCAATTCGCTATACTCAAAGCTTCATCGTCAAAACCACAATAAAAAGGTTTTCATACAAACACCCGCAACGAGAAGATTGAGAGGGAGTCGGAAGGGATTGATTGCCCATCCGTACCTCATCGATCTCATCGTCTGTTTCGTCCACTTCGAGGTCATCTTGAGTGTCCTGAGTGAGTGTTGCGAAGACCTCCTTCAGAATCGGGCCGGACATGAGACCGCCAACTGCAAAGAGTCGTTCATTCATGCTGCACACTTCGAGGACAATGTGCTATATAATTCATAGCCACCAACACACACAACACTCACACGTGGTACCGTTCTGGGCCTTCTGAGCGTCCGATCGCCTGCAAAGGAACACGTTTGATTTAGAACTCGAGAATGATTTTAGTATGCCTACTTAATAAAACGAAATAAACGTACTCTGGGTAGGTCTTGCGAGGGAAGCACTTGTGCAGACAGGCCCTCACCAGCTCCACATCGTAGATGTTCTCCAACACATGGAGCATCTCCTCAGTGCGTGTCAGGAATCGCTGTGCATTCAGGCAACTCATCCCGAGAGTCACCAACTCAGCCATCGCCTGCTGCGGAGACTTCTGCAATTAGAACAGATGAGGTTAGAGATTCTTATTGAGTGCGGGAGTGGATCAAGGGGGCGTGCTTCTGAATAATTATATAATGTTTTAATTTTCTGCGATTTGGTGAGAGAAGGAATCTATTGAGTGAGGAAGGGAGGAAGGAATAGGGAGACACCTCATCGATGCCTTTCCCAGTCCCCTTGAGGGAAGAAGCGAGCGTGTGAAGCAGGGATTGACGGCCGTCAAATGGAGAGCGACTAACTGTTGCACTAGGTAAGTTGTGTTCACGCAAAAACTGCGGACTACTCATATCATGGCCATTTAACTCTAAACCTGGGCTAGTCATCTTATTGGGATCAGTGGGTGGAGAAATTTGTTGATCTTGATAGGCCATGAAGGGGTCATCGAATGAGTATTTCTTCACAAGTTCCTTGAGAGAATCATTCAACTCCTTTGGAACAAAATGTCCGAGTAGCAAGTAAGTGTATGCCATCTTTACTGGCTGGATGCCCCTCAATCGCCGACACGCCAGCATCGAGGAGCGCTTTCATCGTTGACCACATGCTACCGATTATCCTGTATTGGACACACGAAGCTGCTCCTTTCTCATCGAATAACTTCCCCAATGCAGCTGCGTTTGCCTCTATGGTTCGAAGGAGTACGTCGTTAGTCGGGGTGACTTGAGGCTTCGTACTCCTTTTACGGACCATGATTTCGGAAAAGAAGGGAAGACAAATGAGACTATATAAGAGAAAGAAGACACGCAAGAACTACTACCACTGACATGGAGTGGGATCACTGTCTTATATAGATAAGAAATTCTGAGTGTAGCCAATTGTGAGGAAACAAAAGGCAAAAATAGACTTAATTAGGCCATCTATTTCACGACAGATAAAGACAGAAAAGACGGAATTGAGAGGTTGGGATACACCTATACTCAGTAGTAGATAAGAATGACGTGGATGGGTATTCTACGATTCTCGTGCTCCTGTTATTCTCCCTTCTCTCTCCCTTTCGTTCTTCATTCATCTCATTGACTCTTTATGCGCGTCTCAATCCATCTACGTAATTCAATCTGGCCAGTTCGGTCCTATTCCGGTAAGCGCAAAAAACTGCTTAATTAGCGCTCCAAAAGCACTGGATCTGGATAGAAAAGGGATCGAAAAAAGAGTTCGCAACGGGAGATCCATAATCCTCCCTCATCTCACGCAGGAAATTAGCAATCCTACAGGAAATTGCATAAAAATTATTCGTACCTGCCTAATTGCCACCCATCCCTATTATACCCCTTCCTGTATATTCGTCGCAGAGTATTCAACAAAGGTAATCAAGACGTCTTTTACTGACAGAGTATCTCCTCAGCCTAATTATCTCATAAGGAAGGGGGGATACCAGAAGGATTTGTGTTTCACTCACATGGGCGAAGTCTTTGCCGAGAATGTTCTTCATGACGAGGCCGTTGAAGTTGTTGTGGTCGAGGAATTGCGAGTTGGAGTCGGGCAGGATGGACGCCTGGAGTGGCATCTGACAATGAGCAACGATCTCCATTCAACGATCAACGAGGAGGGATGAAGGAAGGAGGAAGGATGAGGAGCTATTAGTAGAACGATGACCCGATCTGACTGACAATCTGTCCTTTCGTCCTGCTCTCATGACAAGGCGAGGAGGAAGAGGGAGGGGAAAGGATGGATGAAGGACGAGGTTAGAGAAGACGAAGAAGGGGGTTATTGATCGGATGAAACGTGAGCGAGACAGGGAGATAGAGGAGAGAGGCAAAGATTCACACTCTGGACGCAGTAAGCCGTTTCACACATGGCTTTTCGAACATGGAGCAATCTTTTAGAGGGGAATGAAAACACGTGTCATACACGCGTGCAAACATGATGAGTCAGCGGGAATCGCGGAGATGGATGGTTAAGGGGGCAATTAAAGGGAGGGGGAGGGGTGGGTATCATCCCTCACCTGTTCCATCTCGATCGTCGCATTCATGGACGGGGCAGAGGCGGTGGTAGATGACGTCGTCTCTCCTCCTCCAGTGTTCATCGTCGTCGACCGTCGACACTGCAACCAGCAATGGACTCTTCTTCCTTCTCATATCGCGTCCCCCTTCTCACTCTCTTTCCCATCCCCGGAATACAAACTTCCTCGCTACGTGTGAGGCAAGGCGAGAGCGCGCACGCAAAAGTTCACTCTACTCGCAGCTAATAATAGAGTAAATGCCTCGACGCGCAGAATCAAAACATGGCGAGAATAGAATTGTGAGAAGAAGGATAGAAGCGGAGTGGCATCGATGGCCATCTCGGCTGTTTCCAGCCCGTCAATCTTATCGTCTTCGTTTCTGACCTTATCAGCAGGGGCGACGGACATCGGAATGACCCGCGCCCCTCTGGATCGATAGATAGGAGGGAGGGAGGGGATCTATTGAGCCAATCTGTGGGGTGAAACCACCACGTCAATTGTATGAGGATACAAAGAGAGAAACTAACAAGTAAGAATTCGAGGCAAATGGAGCATGATAGGTGGAATCAACGCGCACTTGAAATCAATGCAACTAATGAGATACTTTTCCTCAGCCTAGTCAGTGATGATGTCACGCTTACTTTCTTTAATTGAGAAGCGACCGAATGAGGATATGGCAAAATGCTCTCCTTCAAAGATAGTTGACGAAGTAAAAAAATAGATAAATGAAATGAAATTGGGAGGAAAACAAGTACTCTCTTTCTAGTGTTATACATGAAAGGAAAGAGTATCTGGTCGATGTATGAAATGCTTTCTTTCAAGGATTGCGGAGGGTAACCATGCCTACTCCCTTCATCTCCCCCTAAATTTCACTCCAATCCCCTCCCTACCTTTCTCTTCGCCTGCACAATGTCTCTGTCTGTCCTCTTCTCTGCAGAAGGCGGGGTCGATGTCGAGGGTCGTGCCATCTTCTCTCCCGAAGTGTAAGTCGTCGGATTCTCGGCCTTCCATCCGTCGAAATCGGGCGAGGCAATATTCCAGTGCTGGCCCATCACCACATCGAGGTGCTTCTTGTCGTACACCGCGTCTGCAACGCACATTCTGTATTTTTGTATTTTATCAGTTCATTATGTTATCTTCGTTCGTAAACTCACTGATATCGTCACCGGGTGCGTGCGATCTCTCAGTCTGGCAGGCAGTCGACTGCAAAGGAGTAAGCATTACACACGCGTATTTATCTTCTTTCTCCTTTGACATGGATGAAACTCACTGGAGGAGTCAATTCGAGACATAGCCTGGCTAAAGCGCCGACGAGAAAAGCCAGATGCCCAATATCCGGACTCACATCGAAAGTAACGGTTTCCGTGCCCACATTAGCACTCTTGACATTGACCATCTTAGCTGACGGACGGGGGAAGATATCATCCACTGACTGCTGGTGCTTTTCGCAGAGTTCGGACAGCTGTAATCAATATTATCGTCATTTTCACTCGCGAAAGTGGAGTGAGTATTCTCGGCAGGACAACTCACAAGTCTGATGGTATCGGGAATGACGAATTGAGTGAGTCTCTGGACTCTCTTCGCCTCAGTCTCCTGGTCTCTCGTCGTAGTCGACGTGGACGTCGATCGAGTCTCCGACCTCGTCTCTCCTCCATCCCCAGAGTCATCCTCCTGCAACAACTACCAATGGATTACTACTGAACGTGAAGCAGATGATCACCAGGCATATATCTTGGTTCGAGAAAATGATTGCATGTACAACTTATTTCAACATTCGCATTCGTGAATGTCGCATTCGTGAATGTGACTCGCTTAACACTCTTTTCCCAAAATCAACTATTCATAGCTGGCTTGATCTTTGATCTCCCCCCCCCCCCCCCCCCCCCCCCCCCTCCCTCCCCCCCCCCCCCCCCCCCCCCCCCCCCCCCCCCCCCCCCCAACCGATTCGACAACGTCGACGAACCTCCGTTTCCATGCTCACCCATCATGATATTCTCTGTGATACCGTCTCCATAACGGAATAAATATTGAATTGAATTGAATTGAATTGAATGTTTTCAGAAATTACGTGTCTAGTTTCAAGTTGAAATGCGAGGGGTTTCGTTATGCACTCCTTCCGAAATAGAATACTGACGTCATCGTCGTCCTCTGCATCGGCATCATCGTAATCATCCTCATCGTCATCTTCGTCCTCTCCATCGACGGGACCTGCAATGTGAAATGTACACCTCCGCACCACTTCCATTCCAATGTGAATGTGCACCCTTCATTCCACACCACTCACCATCACTGTGGTTCAGCTCGTTGTGGGCATCGTCTCCGACACTCTCGTCCTCGCTGTTTTCGTCGTCCTGCAGGATACATAAAAAAATTAATACAAAACAAATAATAATGAATACAATAATTGCTTTATTCAATGGAAATACGACATCTACGATATACTTCTCTCTCCACTAAGGATGCCCGAACTTATTTAGGCCGCCCATCACAATAAAAAGCAAGAAACAATAAAAATCAGTCTCCTAGACTGTCAGCGTTGTTCTTCTCTCTCTGATGAGGTGTTAATTCAATCAGAAATAATTTCCATTGAATGAACACCCCATATTTCCCTCTCAACTCACTAAAGGGGCAGCCTCGACCTGGATGGCGACAGTATTCTTCCCTCCGTCCTTCTTCTGCTGCTGTTCCATCGCCATCTGCAGCAGACTGTCTGGCTCGGGCGGGTGCTTCTTCACTGCAGCTTGTTGTTGTTGCACGACAGGAGTCGTCGTCTGATTCTCCTTCTTCTCCTCGTTGGGAGGAGTCGCCAACTGGAAAGGAACCCGGTCCATTCATGTTTCATACGAAATCTCACTCACCTTCTTATCATCCTTGTCCTTGCTCAGGTCTTCCGACGACGAGTTCGCCTGCTTCCGTTGCTTGTCATTCCTGTGATTTTAGTTAATTAATAAATTCGCTATTTTTCAAACTGACCGATTGGCCTCGACCTTCTTCCTCATCTGCTTCGCCACAGCAGCTCCCCTTCTCTCCTTCCCCTTCGTCGTTCCATTCGTGTGTCGCTTCTCCTACAAAGAATCCATCAATCTATATTCTACAGTACTCTTTTCCTACCTTCCCGTTTTTCATCATCACCTCACTCCAATACTCTTGTTCTCCTAATGGTCCCTCTAATTACCTCATTTATCGCCCCCTTCATAACCTTCACTTTCCACAGCTGACTCTCATCTCCCTCGCCTTCTTCCCCATTCCTCAAATCACCCTCCTCTCTCTCTCGTCCTTCTTTTTACCCCGCGTGATCCCCCTCCAAGTAACGGGGAGTCCATTGGCTTTCAGAGAGAAAAGAGAGAGAGAGAGAGAGAGAGAGAGAGAGAGAGAGAGAGAGAGAGAGAGAGAGAGAGAGAGAGAGAGAGAGAGAGAAGAGAAGAGAGAGAGGGTGCATTAGAATGGAGAGACACAACGACTGAAGGGAGGATGCACTTCCAATGCCTTCCACTTCCCTATTCTCTTCCTCCTTCCTCCCCCCTAGTCCTCCAATCTACTCTCTTCATTCTCTATACTGCATCTGCTAGCTTCTTCTCTCCGACGAGAAAGAATAGAGTAAGAAGGGGCAGGCAGCTCCGTTTCTCTCATCTCTCTCTACTCTCTTCATCCCTCATAGCTCTTCTCACTATTCTTCTTCTCATCGACACGTCACTCTCCATCTCTTCCCCTTCTCTCTCTCCCTTTCTCTTCTCCTCGTGATCAGTGCCACGTCTGCTCTGTTCCACTATCTCCGTCCCTCTCTTTCCTCCCATACCTATTGCCAAACCAATATATTCCCATCAATTTTACACATTCCATCTTTTTTTCTTACAATCGAGCTATATGTGAGGAAGCATTTCTCCCCATTCGATTCAAAAGACATAAATGAATATAGGGCAACGCCCAGCAATTAAATAATGATAGACGATGAAATCAAAAATGGACGGAGCGATGGAACAATCAAGCAAAAATCAATAAGATAGAAATGACATACTCAGACAGAGTCTACCGAAAGATTGCGAATGAACTCCAAAGTGACCAAAAGGGGGATATACAAGACAGATTGATTGACGCCATTTCATTTCAGCCCACCTTCGTTCCAGCCATCGTCTTCTGTGCACCAGTGAGTGCCTGTCGAAGTGAGGTCGGACAGGTCGACGTCTCTGCCGGACGAGACGGATCCTTGCCTGCAAAAGACACGATAATCGACTGTGATAATCATAGCTCGATGCAACAATCGTACCCTGTTCGATCCTCTTAATGCTCTCCACTAGTTTCTGCTTCACAAGCAGCTCCTTTTGCGCTTCCAACTTGGCTCTGTAAATATATATTTAAAATGATTTTTTTATATTTATAATGATTTAAATGTTTTAAAACTATAACAGAAATAAATACGAACTTGTACTCATCGTCTTTGTCCTTGCAGTTGCTGAGCGCTTGATTATTCGCTTCAATCGCTTTATCGATCTGCAATTCAAAATTAATTGGTAATTTTTGCTTATTCGTCAATCCCTTTTTTTTAATCGAACCTGGCCTCTGTCCTTCTGCAGATTTGCCAGTTCGTACCACCGATCGAGTGTCTTACGAAATTCCTCTCGAGTCCTGAGAATTGCATCATCATACTATTGTAAAGAAAAGATAAAAGATATAACAAATCTCACATCATGTTTTTCGGTGGATCCGCCTTCACCGATATTTCCAGAGTGACTCGATCGTTCTTGATGTAGCCCTGGTTCTCGTCCAAAACATCCTGCAACACAAGAGAACCGGTTAACTTTTTGGGTTCAAAACTGTTCTCGACTTGATCGTCTCTCTTTCCATGTCGATCGATACCGACTTACTCGTATCTCTTACTTTGAGAACATTTGAGGCGCCAAACTGACTGAATGGTCATACTCACCGCCCATGTCATGAAACAGGAATATCCCCAGTCGTTCTCCTTCGCAGTGTAGACGTGCGTCGTCTTCCGCACGAAGTTCTGCACTGACGCCTTCTCCGATAACAGTCGCATCTCCGCTACCGCGTGGCATGACCATTGACTGCAATCAGGAAGGAATAAGTTAAGTTTAGTCATGCTTCATGAATTCCCAGAAATATATATATGCAATGAACGTGGAAAGGGAATGAAACGTTGCAATTATCAGAAATCGCGAGAATTTAATACGAATAAATAATAATACTTTAAATTATAAAAAAAATAAGACCGAATTTCGCAACACCCCTAAAATTGTAATCTGCCTATTGTACTTTTGGCACAAGGGAATGTGACTAGTCGTCAACATTGGTCTACGGGCATTACTCATTCGATTTTCTCTTCTCTATTTCCACCGGAGGAGCGCAAACCCCACAATTTGTATAAATTCCACCCATGTTTCTCCCCTCTTTACCCTCGATTATTGGATAATGGCTTACTCGGAGAAGGTATTATCTGGACAGCACTGAAGAAAGAAGCCCATACACTTCTGACTCTTCTTCTGCACCATATGCTGTTTCGGCATCACCATTATCCGCCTGCAATTCAATCATCATATTTCTGCCTCCTTTGGATGCTATTCATTCGGGTATACGCCTCATCCCCTCAGTGAGATAAACAGCAATCACGATGGATGGAAGAAGGGTAAACACTCCTCTCGTGTATAGGGTAGGGAGGGGGGGGGGGCAAGAGGTATACGTGTACACCAACCATGGCACGTCGGATATACGCTTCGGGTCGGAACACAGTGTATCCGCCATCTTCGAGAAGTTATCGATGACCACCCGTAATGTGCTCTCATCGCCTCCCTTAAACGGAAACATTTAATTTAAGATAGCTAAAGAATTTTAAAAAGAAGACTTACATCGTAGGTGACCATGTGGACTTTCCCGCCATAGCTAGGCCCTTCACCACTATCGGCGGCAGGCGGCGGGCCGTTCGCGGATTCGCGAGGTGCCGTCGGTTGCGCTTGTAACGGATGAACCGTTTGCACAGGTTTCGAGCCGACTCGCTGCGGTTGCGAGTACGGCGGATTCTTATCAATCGGGAAGGCCTTCCGCTCCTACAATTCGACATTTATAAATTTCACACCTTTTTTGTCGAAATAGAAAACTATCATTGAAAGTAAAATAAGAAAAATAATCTCCACCTCGGTTCGATTCCTGTCGTACAACCGATCATCCTTGCCACAGGAGGAAGAGGTAGTACTCGAGTTCGATCGACGCGGGTATTGATCTGAAATAATTTTCATCACTTTCGCGTTCCCTTTCATCATACCTCGTCATCTCAGATATCTCAAGAGCCAATCTATCATATGATCTTCTTGTCTCCTTTCTCCCCTTACTTCACTCATCATACTACCAGACAAGGCAGCATCGCGAGCACTACTATTACTCGTTCCACTCCATACACTATAGCCAATCTGGCTATACATCTCTGTCAATGAGAAATAGACTAAAGAAAAACGGCAACAGATCAATCGATATTTACTAATTTCATTGTAATTAATTCAATGTCTTCCCTGGCCACTCCTTCGTACGCTTTGAGAGGCAAAAACATGTGGACAAATGGAAAGAGAACACGAGCGCGCGTTTCGTTCACACAAAACGAGTAGCCTCTCTCTCTACTCTCCTCTTTTGTCCTACTATTTCGTTTCCTATTCGATCCAGCGTGCCCCTCATGACCTTGCTGGGTGGAGGAACGGTCAACCAAATGCTCGAAGGAAAGTATACGAGATGATAAAAACTATTTTAAAAATATAAAGGGGGTATAGATAAAATCTGACCTTCTCGAGGAATAGACTCTCCGATGATGATGTCGTACTCTTCGAGATGGGTCAATCCCGGCAACGAGTAGAGGCCCGTCGTTTGGGTAGGGATGGTTACGCCGGTCGGCCTGAATTGGCGTCGTGAACGTCAGAACCGGGAAAAGATTCCCACGACCAAAGCGCACACTCCTCTTTCTCCCCCGCCTCTCTCACTCGTGTGTCCACTACTACCGCATCGATCGAGGCTAATCACAATTGACAACAGCTCTATTCGTGATTCAGAAGATATTTTTCAGGAAAAAACTTATATAGGGCTGTGATTACTACGTGAGAGGAAAAGCAAAACAAGTAGTTGTGTGCCAGACACGTCACATTCTCTGATTCGATACCTGATCCGATAGCCCGGTTTTAAAATAGTTGTTATCAAATAATACCTGCGTCTAGTTAACAGTCCAAAGTATATATTTATACATTTTAAGAAACACACGACTAAATTTATTTAAAATATTAAAGTAAACACATCGGGAAAAGGGGGATGCTCTTTTAAACCGGTGCTAATTGGAAATATTAACTCACTTTTGACCGGACGAGGAAGCGCCGCTCCCACTTCCTTTAGAATCCATACGCATGGACCGTTCACGGTTTCCCGGATCAGTCTACAACGAAGCAAACGAGAGTTATTGGAACAAGTCATTACGAGCAATGTCGAATGGTGTAAAGCACAGAGACTCATGATAACAAGAGTGGTCTAGTCGAGGGTCAATACCACACTCTAATCGGTATTGCTTTAGATCGATAACTAAATGTCAATTACGAACTCCAAATTACTGCAGAAACTCTGGAGCGAAAATTGTCTCCCCTTAATCCTTACAACACAGTATTCACGTACTTCCGCGTGAGACCTCATCTCTGGCACTTTGCCCGGTCGCATCCGTCAACCCATCCGCCTTTTAGTACGCTGCTCCCAATGCTATTTTCTTTCATTTTTAGATGAAATTAATTATTTTAATCACACTTGCTGGGAAATTAGATAATTTTTTAAAATTGCTAATTATCTACTAACAAGCATATTTTAAGGTACCACCATGTCCAGGTCGACCGGCATCTTAGACAAAACACTGAGTCGAGGAAAACAAGAGGTTAGCAAATTCTGAAATTAACATTACCGCTTTATTGTTGCGAATTGCAGGTGAATCAATCAACATTTGCTGTGTTATACTCGGAAATTATCAGATATGCTCAAAAACGAGTGAGCACTGACGCTGAACTACACGACAGGTATGCTAGTCTTTTTTGTTTCTCAAAACGTCGCGGAATATTTTGTCATGGAATGTTGATAATTCGCATTCAGATTAGCTGCATACGGAAAGTTCGTTGGTGAGCGTATGCTAGATGTCATCTATCTTCGGGAGAAAGGGCGAGTTTTCAGAATAGTTAGATTAGATACGATATCAGGTTTATCACGCTTTGTACGTTAGATTTCCGTATGACATTGCACATCGGAAAATGCGCCACACGAGTTCTTTTCAGTTTTTGATACCCCTCTACCAGGGGAACCCCCTGTGAGAATTAGAGACCCAGTCGATCATTAGTTTTTCCAGGAGATCACGTCAAAGTCGGTCGTCGAGACCTCGTTTATTCGACATATCTCAGCCCATTGCAGAGATAACCGGTGCATCCAATGACATAAAATGTAGCATTTTTCATGCTCTTCAAGATAGAATGGATTGAAACTCAATATTTGTCAAATTGCGACTGCCCTGATTGAACAAAAATGCTAGAAAATGCAACTTCGCAGATTTTAGCTAGATCGATCAGGCTCGTCGAGAGCTTTCGATTGATATACTGTGAGCATATTGAAAAGCTACACCAAAATGATCAAAAACACGAAAAACACTTTTATGCTACCCAAGAATTTCAAGATGAAGGAGGGGGGAGGCAGACGAATGGGCTCTGTACGGGTTAAGGGGTCCCATCAGAATTAAGGGGTCCCAAAAGAATTAAGGGGTCCCAAGATTTAATAAAATTGGACCTGTGAGAATTAAGGGGTCCCAAGATTTGTAAAATTGATCTCTTCAGAATTAAGGGGTCCCATCAGAATTAAAGGGTCCCAAGAAAATTAAGGGGACCCAAGATTTCTAAAATTAGTCTTTTCAGAATTTAAGGGTCCCAAGAAAATCTTGCTTTGTACGGAGATCGTGTTCGGATGAGAATATCGTGGCATCATCATAATATCATTGCTGGACAGCTTATGATGGCCCACTAGACCACAATAACTCCGCCTTAGATTATGGCGGTCCCATAGTGTTATCGATACGTGACTCTGACTGAAACAATTCCGAGTGGTCCAGCCGTAGAAAATGGAAAGGTTGAAACATGTAAGAGACCCTCCACCAGAAAACGGAAAATGCCCTCGGATGGCCATATCCCACCATATATTTTTCCAGCAAGGGGGTCCCAAGTGCTGATCGTCGGCATACTTCACTAAGCTCAAAAATCGTGTTTGGCCAAAATACAGGCATACCCCATTTTTGGGGTCGAAAAAGTCGACCTCTCGAAATACGCTCAAAAATAGTTTTCCTGAAGTGTTTTTACGCGTAGAGTTCAAATTTCGAAACTAGAGCTCGAGAAAAATTGAAAGAAAAAAGTTATGTTCGAAAAACTGATTTTTTGGGGTCCAAAAAGTGACATAAAGTGACGTAACTCGCTCAAATGGAAAAACCTTTTTTGTGGTTAGCATTTTCGGAATCTACACATGGTATAACAACATATTTATTTTTTTCAGAATTTTAAAATAGGTGACTCTTCGTTTGTTTCCAAAGTTGACCCTTCACCCAAAAATACTCAATTTGTCAACAGATTTTCGGACTCAGTTCTTTAATATGGGCTCCACGGATGCCTTTTTGTGCTCAGAACTTCTTAATATTGTTGTTAAATTATTTTTGGAAGTTTATAGACGTTTTTGAAGAACTTCAAATTTTCTACCTGGTTGAAAATGGTAAAATTTCGAAAAAATATTTTTACCGTTTTTGTGGCCTAAAAGGCACCACAACTATTTTTCCCACAACTATAATTTAACAACAATATTAAGAAGTTCAGAGCACAAAAAGGCATCCGTGGAGCCCATATTAAAGAACTGAGTCCGAAAATCTGTTGACAAATTGAGTATTTTTGGGTGAAGGGTCAACTTTGGAAACAAACGAAGAGTCACCTATTTTAAAATTCTTAAAAAAAATATATATGTTGTTATACCATGTGTAGATTCCGAAAATGCTAACCACAAAAAAGGTTTTTCCATTTGAGCGAGTTACGTCACTTTATGTCACTTTTTGGACCCCAAAAATCAGTTTTTCGAACATAACTTTTTTCTTTCAATTTTTCTCGAGCTCTAGTTTCGAACTTTGAACTATACGCGTAAAAACACTTCAGGAGAACTATTTTTGAGCGTATTTCGAGAGGTCGACTTTTTCGACCCCAAAAATGGGGTATCCCTGTATTTTGGCCAAAAACGATTTTTGAGCTTAGTGAAGTATGCCGACGATCAGCACTTGGGACCCCCTTGCTGGAAAAATATATGGTGGGATATGGCCATCCGAGGTCCCAAGCACAGTTGTTACGTTCTCTCCTGGAGGGTCTCGTAAGATCTCACAAGGGGCGGGGGAGCGTGTGGGGTAACCACTCTATCCTTCACTCATGTGGTTGCTAGACCACTCGGAATTGTTTCAGTCAGAGTCACGTATCGATAACAGGGACCGCCATAATCTAAGGCGGAGTTATAGTGGTCTAGTGGGCCATCATAATCTGTCCAGCAATGATATTATGATGATGTCACGATATTCTCATCCGAACACGATCTCCGTACAAAGCAAGATTTTCTTGGGACCCTTAAATTCTGAAAAGATTAATTTTAGAAATCTTGGGACCCCTTAATTTTCTTGGGATCCTTTAATTCTGATGGGACCCCTTAATTCTGAAGAGATCAATTTTACAAATCTTGGGACCCCTTAATTATTTTTGGGACCCTTTAATTCTATGGGACCCCTTAATTCTCACAGGTCCAATTTTATTAAATCTTGGGACCCCTTAATTCGTTTGGGACCCCTTAATTCCCATGGGACCCCTTAACCCGTACAGAGCCGACGAATGCTCCTCTTTGATCTACCCCTTCCTTTCTGCTTCGCACGCCTATGTGTATCTCGTCTCTCTCGCTCCCCCCTGATCTCGCCTCTCGTCCGTGATCAATAGGAAAGACAGAGCAGAGGAGAGGGGTAGATCAGAGAGGAGCACTCGTCTGCCTCCCCCCTCCTTCATCTTGGAATTCTTGGGTAGCATAAAATCGTTTTCCGTAATTTTGACCATTTTGGTGTAGCTTTTCAATATGCTCACAGTATATCAATCGAAAGCTCTCGACGAGCCTGATCGATCTAACTAAAATCTGCGAAGTTGTATTTTCTAGCATTTTCGTTCAATCAGGGCGGTCGCAATTTGACAAATATTGAGTTTCAATCGGTTCTATCTTGAAGAGCATGAAAAATGCTACATTTTATGTCATTGGATACACCCGTTATCTCTGCAATGGGCTAAGATATGTCGACTAAACGAGGTCTCGACGACCGACTTTGACGTGATCTCCTGGAAAAACGAATGATCGACTGGGTCTCAAATTCTCACAGGGGGTTCCCCTGGTGGAGGGGTATCAAAAACTGAAGAGAACTCGGGTGGCGCATTTTCCGATGTGCAAATGGAAACGGACGTTTCATCGAATCCTTATGTGAAGTGCGTGTTATCTAAATCACGATTCTGGTTGCATTGGGTGATTTACAATATTGCAGATACAAACGTGAAACGAAGCTTCTCCCGACCCTGATATTTGTCAAATCAGTAGTCTGGAAGAATTTGTTCAACAAGGAGGCGGATAAGCTAGAGAGGAGCAACGACGACAATAAAACGTGTAAGCGAGCTGTAATAATTTCCAATCTTGTTTAGCTTCCCGGAGAAAAAAATTGAGCACTGTTTATAGCCTGTCGATTATGCAAGTAATGAGAATACCTCTCCAGATCTGCTCATCGAGAATAGTCCCATCGTGAACTCGTTCATCTCCATCCCAAAGGATAAACCCCATTTGAACTGTGCTGCTTTCGTTGCAGGAATCGTTGAGGCTATGCTAACAGTATGCGAACTCTTTTTATTCCTCAATTTACGTTTCCCTCATCGCTAGAGTATTTTGCGACACGGTGATGCGAATAATATACACAATCAAACACATATACAGTGCACTATTGTATTTATTTCTGAATTGCTGTACTTCTAATGTAATCTCAATTGCACTAAATCAAAACCAGGCACTGTCTTCGTACTACGCAGATTCTAAAATGGGAACTATCTGATCTAATCTTTCTCAACTGATCATGATTCATTTCAGTCATGCAACTTCCCCTGTCGTGTCTCTGCCCACTGGCACAACGGCACAACCTACATGATCCAGTTCGACGATTCAGTGATAGCCAGAGAGAATTCTTTGCTAAATAATCAATAGTTGAACAGTAATCTAACACCATCTGATGATTGCTCCTATTATATGAATCATTTTGATAGAGATGTACAGATTATTGTATTGTTCGAAATATTGTACAAATTGAGACCTTCGGGTAAGAAGATTGTGATAAAACTGTATTTATGCTGTTTATTTCACAAGTGGGAAAGAGTAACTGCGCAACTCCCTGTTCTATTTTAAAATGGCGAGATTCAGTACGCCCTACATTCATCAGCGTAATTATCCGTTTAGCTAATTCCCTGATAGCGTAAGAATGTTCTCAAGAAGGCTACGATTTCTCATCACACTAACTTGCCACAATTCATCGGTAAGCACCGCCTCCTATCTCTACTCAACGAGTTCTCTCACGTTGTTCTGTCTGTTAGTCACACCTTGCGTAATGGCACTAGTGAGATCTGTGAGTTGCATTGAATCCATCCTTCACGACAAACAATTTATCGATATATTCAGTTCACTCCTAAACGGATCGATACCGTACCTGCGTTTCTTCATGCCCATCTCTTCGGGACTCCAACACCTTCGACATCAGTTGAAAATGAGGAAGTAGCGAAACTGAAACTGCCCAAATTGCACGGAAAGAATCTCGAGGTATACTGTCTTCAAGTTGTTGATTTCTAGTCTGTAGTTGTAATCAGGATGATCTGTCAACAAATCTGTCGCGCACAGTAATCTTCAGTACTGCTTCAGTCTCACTTCCAATCGATCGCCAATCAGCAAGTTGCTGCCTACAAGCAATTACTCGAGTCAGTGGAGGGATGGGGCGATCTACCAAGAAGACCCGAGACATGGGTCAAGAGAGAGGAATGGACACGATACGGTAGAGATGGGAGTGAAATCGAGGAGGTAGTGCAGTAGTTTATGGACCTCAAATCTACAGTAATGTTTGTAGGTACCGTACCCTCTGGAAGATGTATTTCTCTACGATGTGGAGACTTGCGTAGTGGAGGGGCAACTACCCACTCTGGCCATTGCTCTTAGCGAGAACTCATGGTATTCAAGTTTAACGTACTACAGGGAACTCATTAATTCTCGTCTACAGGTATTCATGGTGCTCTCCCCGACTTGCCGATCCCGAAACGATACCCGTCCCGACCTTCCCCGATCAGAAATATCTGATCCCTCTGGGAGGAGGAACCAGACCGAGGTTAGAAGATTTATCATCAACTTAAACCAAATGTGAATATAGTGGCAATAAGGAGGAAGCTTAAGGTACAGAAACTACCAGAGTTATGAAATTAGTATTAGAGAAGGTGCCGCGCAATAGAAACGAATGAGAGGAAGAATAACTCTTTCTGTACCTAGTTTACATACCAAGCGAAGAACAAGAAAGCTTAGTCTCTTCTCTTCTTCTCTCTCTCTCGTTTAATCCCCAATTTGCATACAGAAGAGTTTCGGTCCGAATTTCCCCTTTTCAAAAATTTTTCCACTGGATCCTCTTAATTTGCATACCTTAACTGCTGTATCCTAGCTCTTCTATTGGGGAGACAGCAGTTTCACCATTACTACTAAAGGGCATCCTAATGATTTTCGAGCTCCTTCCTTTCTTCGTAATACTCAACGCGATGTACCGTACACATACATCCTACTACATCCTGGTGACTTTCGAGCACATTCTACATATTTTCGTCATATATTCTTCGATCTACCGTATTCTTCTACTCTAGATGCGCTTTTCTATTGCCTATTAGCCTACATAGTGCAAAGCAAGCTATTTACCTTTTTCATTTGATATATTTCTTGATTCATATTTCCCATTCGAACGAGGAGCATGTGAAATGGTTCAGTTTTAAAAGGATACTTTGAAATGGTGGGACTATATTACCTTTTGTTCTTGCTATCAATCCAATGCATAGGTCGAAAAGCTAGGTCGTGGGCAAAATCATACCATGAACACCGGATCATTAATATAGATATGGATAGGGGGCACAAACACAAGTGAGAATCACGAAAGAGCTGCAGATTTTTCTATATCGGTCGACGAGAAGTTTGACCAGACAGCAAAAACAAATTTTCCGTTGAGAAAAGTCTGCCATTCTTTCGTGATTCTTACTTCTCTTTGTATCCTCTATCTATATCAGTAGAAATCTCACAACTTTTAATTTTTGACCATGACCCGGGGTTAGTATGATCTTACCCCCTACCTAGCTTTTCGACCTATGCTCGTATGTCCTTGTTCATAGATTCATCATTACGACATCTGGAATAAGATTTCAGTGAGAGGGTGAGAGAGCTCAGGGGGAAGGGGACTTTCCTTTTTATTTCCTTTTCGACATATTTTTGATATATTTCTTGACTCATATTTCCCATTCGGCCAAGGAGCATGTGAAATGGTGCGGTTTTAATTGGGTACATTGAAATGGTGAAACTATATTACCTTTTGTTCCTGCTATCGATACTCGTGTGCCATAGATTCATAGAAGTTCATAGATTCATCATTTCCACAACTGGAATAAGATTTCAGAGAGAAAGTGAGGGTGAGAGAGCTCAGGGGGAGGGGGACTTTCCTTTTTATTTCCTTTTCGACATATTTTTGATATATTTCTTGACTCATATTTCCCATTCGGCCAAGGAGCATGTGAAATGGTGCGGTTTTAATTGGATACTTTGAAATGGTGAAACTATATTACCTTTTGTTCTTGCTATCGATTCTCGTTTGTCATAGATTCATAGACGTTCATAGATTCATCATTTCCACAACTGGAATAAGATTTCAGAGAGAGAGTGAGGGTGAGAGAGCTCAGGGGGAGGGGGACTTTCCTTTTTTTATTTCCTGCTCTCTTTGCTTTGCAGATTGTTTCCTTTTATTGCCCCGAAATCGTTCATCATTCATAGGAGATATATTGAATCACCTGAGTGCCCTACCAATTCAGTATTAAACTAATTCTAATGGGAGTAAATTATGCACATTAGACTACAAATAGTCAAATCGAACATGAGTAAGAACCATCATTTCCCCTTTTATGGTGCTAGATCAGATGAGAAACATATCACATGCCAGGCTGGGAGCAAGTTGGAAGCGAACCTCTAGAGTAATCCAACCCCCTTTTCTAACCTATGAATTGCCGTGGATTTGAAGGCATAAGAACCTTGTTGACCTCTCCCAAACCCACGATCTCCTTCGGCATATGATAGATGTATACATTCTTCCGTGGCCAATGATCATTCTTGTTGTCCTTATTTTGTTGCGAATTAGCTGCCACCGATTACGAATTCCCTGGTTCTAGCAAATACAAAAATCAGTTTTGTAGCAAACAATATGTCTAATCTCGTGATGTGCCTATAGGAGAGGCAGACCTCCTCCCCTCTCTTACATCCCCCTTCCCCTTCCTTCCTATTCGAACCCACGTCCGTAGTCTACCAGTTCGCGCCCATCTGCTCGTAGTTCATCTCGAATAGTGAAGGTCCACGTTTGTTCTCGTTTCATCGGCACATCAGAATAACTGGCATGACATTTCAGAGAGGGCGAGATAGTTCAGAGGGAGGGGAACTTTCCTTTTCATTTCTTGACCTCTGCTTCGCAGATTGTTTCGTTTTTATTGCTCCGCAATTGTTCGTCGTCCATAGGAGTTATATTGCATCACCTGAGTGCCCTACCACGATACTTCAGTATTAAACTAATTCTACTGAGGGTCGACTAGGCACATTAGAATACAAATAGTAAAATCAAATATCAGTAAGAACTATATTTTCCCTTTTAAGGCACTGGAGCGTGTTTGAAGGCATAAGCGCCTTGTTGACCTCTCCCAAACCCACGATCTCCTTCGGCATATGATAGATGTAGACATTCTTCCGTGGCCAATGATCATTCTTGTTGTCCTTATTTTGTTGCGATTTAGCTGCCACCGATTACGAATTCCCTGGTTCTAGCAAATACAAAAATCAGTTTTGTAGCAAACAATATGTCTAATCTCGTGATGTGCCTATAGGAGAGGTAGACCTCCTCCCCTCTCTTACATCCCTCCCCCTCCCCTTCCCTCCCCCTCCCCTTCCCTCCGATTCGAACCCACGTTCGTAGTCTACCAGTTCGCGCCCATCTGCTCGTAGTTCATGTCGAATAGTGAAGGATTGAAACTGAAAAGGGGAAATTGAGCGTCTTCATTGACCATTGAACCCCGGAAAGAGTCTAGTGTCCTTCTCTGAAAGCAGAGATTGCTAGTGTGAGCAGATCAAGTGCGCATTATAAAGGCAGTCAGTTAGATAATTGAGAGGCTGAAATGCACGATTAGGCTTGATTATTGAACACTTGACAGCTCTGCAATGGACGTTTGGTCGCCTTTGAGCGCTTGTCAACATTAAGTTGCGTATCTTCCGTTCCTTGTGTAAGTTACGTATCTTCCGTTCCTTGTGTGATAAATAGTGAACACATGTCCTTCTGAGATGTCTGGTTAGGGAAAAACGAGAATACCTGAGTTGTTTGGTAATGGGCCCATTGCTCTCAAATATTGAGAAGATTTCTAGTTATAATTTTCCAATGAAATTGAAGTGAAGTAGTGAAGAGAATATTTATGATTCTAAAACAATGAAATTAGGGTATACTTATTTTATGAGCAATGCAGAATCTTTAAATTCATCATGGAGAAATTTGAACCATAGTTAGAAAAATCCAGTAATTAATCACCTTTCACTTGTCAAAATCAGGTCTGAACTGTTTAGACTAATTTTTCCTGAAAAGCCTTTCTGCAACGACGTGCATTTAACTTTTTTCATTTGAACAAGGCAGAATTTCTTTCGATTCCTGTGACGAAATCTGCGAAATAATGATGTTCTTCGTTGTTTATGATTAAGAGGCGCACAATTTCTGATGACAGATCAAATTGAATTTTAAGGTATTTTCCAAGCACTTTCCTTACGGCACTCTTTCCAATTAACAGCAGGATGTCGTATATCGGTTAAAAAAATGATCTCAAAATTTTTCTGCAACGCACTACTTAGAAAAAATAGAAAATAATAAATGAGTTTACCATTTGCACATCGTAAGCTTGACACTGCGGTTATCAATAGAGTGATCCATAAATGATGTCGAATATGGCTATAGTTTTGCCGAGAACATCCTCATTTGACTTACCGATTATGAAATACGAGGAGGTATATTGAGTACACAACTTGATGAGAATCGATTGAGTGAATAATTGAAAGATACTTGAAATGCTGATCTAAAACATAGATGGTCGGAATTTTTAACTATTCGATACTTACTGAATGTGTTTCATATTTTTATTGATTTTTAGCTATTCATCATAGAATCAATTGAATAAAACTTACCTAATTGTTTGATAATAGATCTACATTCCCGATTTAAAGATTAAAGAGGGCTGCATATGATACGAATACTCCGTTTCGATATCCGAGCAGCCGTGATGAATATGTTTATGGTTCTAAATCAGTAGTTTAATTCGCAGTGTGAAAATTAACCGTTAGTTGTGAAAATTTGATCAGAAATAAATTATTACCTTGTATTATACTAAACTCAGCGCTCAACAAAAAACTAGAGAGGTAACTTTCCTGGAAATATGTTCTACAACGGCTTGTAGCGTATATTTTAATTTGAATAAGATGCATAATCACCTTTCTTTTGGATTCTTGCATGAAGATAGAATAAATTATATTTGTTGTTTCCGACTGAGATTTCTGATAACAGTTTATATTTAAATGAACGTCATGGATATGTTAGAAGGAACTTTCCTTACAGCGTTCCTTATTAACGGGAATTTTTTTTAAAAAATTAGTCGTGAGTAGCACAGATCGAGACAGTCTTCAGCGATACACAGCAATAAAAAAAGGATTCACTCTAAAAGAGTGCAAATTAGCTCATCCAAGCTGATTGCTGGTTATGATGGCGATCAATCTCACATTTCAAAAAAGGAAGCCGAATATGGCAACTATATGCCAGAGTTCATCGTACCTCCCACCAATTATCAAATTTGAGATGAGAGATAGGCGAGTTCACTGCACACAACACAGAATGAGATGGGAAATGAAAGATTGAAGAATTAGAAGAAGAATGCGGGAAGACTCGTGTATTGAATCTGAAACATAGATGGGCGAGGTGCTTGTGCTATCCGAACCTATTAAACGTGATGGATTCTCCAAGTTTCACTTCGACGATTTATACTACGATTTGCGAATCGAAATGTTGACTAATGATCTTTGAACTATGTCGTACCTTTGCAGTTATTTCCTGCTGTCTTCTCATAGTTGATTAGTTCCCTTCTCTTCTTTCTCATTGATATTCACCATTGTTGTTATGAGGCAAGCTACTATTTAGTAGCAGGGAACGGTGATAAAATGGAATCATTATGATAAGGATGCTGTATGGTACTTACGCGTTGGGGAGATCCTCTTCATTCGAGGTTCGAGGGAAATGGTGAATCGACTGCGCGGAGTGGGAGGAGCAGGGAGAAATGAGGGGAGAATGAGAGGGACAAAGGAGAAATGAGATGTAAATTCTCGTGGAAATATCAATTCGCACGTCGAATAAAAGAATAGAAAGGGTGAACGAAGTAAATAAACTTCTAGAATCGTAAACTAATCAACTTATTTTTCAGAATCGCCATTGGCCACAACGTCGCGTACGATCGAGTGAGAGCAAGAGAACCATATGATAGAAAGGTTCGTTTCTCACATATTCGAGATCTGAAGGATTAGTTTCTTCCCCTAACAGTCACATTTCGAATACCTTCTGAATCGTTTTCGCATCTGGGAATATCCGTTTCAGAGAGGGTGTAAGGCGTAACGATGTAACGAATTCTATCATTAAAAACTTTTCCTGGAATATAAACTATGCTGTTGATCTTTGATCTTTTCCAGCATTCCCTGCTTCGCTTCTGGGACACAATGTCCATGTCGATTCCACTCATCGGAATGGCAGATCATCAAATGTTGCTGTACGAGAGCAACGATATCGGAGTGGGAGAGGTGAGTAGGCAATTTTTTTTTTCGATTCGACGTGTCTCCAATTGAGTTCAAATTGGTAGGTCTTCTGTACGATATTGAGTGAATATTGAGTGAAAGATGAACCTGCAGGGCGAGAGATGGCGAGATGCGTGGAAGAAGAAAGTATCGAAGAATTCATTGGCCGCAGTCCACAAATTCTTCTATGGGAGACAAGATGTGGATAAGGCGATGCAGAAGGTACGAGAAGGAAATCATTTGATGAAGATCATCTGAAAACGAAGATAACTGGGTTTGCAAACAAATTCTCCTTACAGTTCTTCGTCAACGAACCAATGTCCAGAATCGTCGATGAATTCCAAGTGAGTGGGATTCGTTAACTGGATAGTCCTTAATGAGAATATTTGGATAAGCAACATTTATCTGATCTGACACATCCCTCCTTCAGCGTCTCACTACGTACTGTGCCAACGACGTTCTTCTCACTCTACAAATTTACCAGAAACTCGCGCCTCTCTACAGAGAACAGTGAGTTGGATAATTATTGCATGGAGTTGGAGTAATATTCACAATCGCAGTAGTTCTTGAGAGTGCTGTTCCAGTTTCCCCCATCCAGCAACGATGGCCGGAGTAATGCACATGTCCGAGGCCTATCTTCCTATCAATCAGTCAGTTGTTTGACTATCGACGTCCAAGTGGAAAGACAGAAGAGAGAAGTTCCAGTATTGATTGGCTTCTTCCAGGTATTGGCGAATGTTCTTCGAGAAATCCGAATCGGGAGTGGCTGAACAGAGCAGGTGAGTACGGGTTGCAAGGAAGTGGTATACACACACGATGCAATGCAATTTACTGTTTGTAAACACGAAACACATAATTTATCTGAATAAAGATCCATTCTCACCGTGTTATTCTTATTCCCTCCTTCACTCACAAGTCTGTCGACCGCGAAAGTAACGAGCGATTGTGCGAAATGAGTCCACTCGACGAGCGCAATTGGAGAATAACAACGCTAATCTGATCCACTATTCTGATCTCCTCCCCCTCTCTCCAGATCCGCCATCTCTGCTGTGGTCGACGCAGCGAGAGATCAACTACAGAATCACGAGTGAGTGATCTACTATCGATCGCCTGAAAATCGCTTTCTTTTTTCAGTCCCTCCTCTCCGGACACATTCATGTGGGCAGAGAAATGGTCGAGGAAGAGTGCGAAAACGGATTATCCGAGGTGAGAGATTGATTGACGATGAAGAGTACTGTTTTTTTGATTGTGAAAAGGTGGAACGCGGATTAATCTGTCTCGGGAAACGAGGATGGACAAGATAAAGTCCCTTCCAGTTGGGTGGTCGATCTCTTCTCGGATGCATCGACTGCGATGAGAGTGAAGGAGGGCGACTATGATGTAGAGAAAGTGATGGGAGGAGTGAAGATGAAGAGCAATGTCAGTGAATGGGAAGATGAGGGAATTATGAGATTCAAATAGAATAGAAATGTGAAAATTGAACAACAACTACAAATTCTACGCAAGGAATGATTGTTCTTCACTTATTGTTCTCAAGGTTGAACAATGAAATAATGGGAAATCACATGCCACGAAAGGAGTCTTTAGAGATAAAATGAATTGATTCTTTGCCAGATAATTCCGCGACTCTTCGGTCTCTGCTACGGTCCATATCCCCTCCACCATCGAGCAGAACACGGATGGGGATTTCTCGTGCCAAATAAGGGTGAGGGAGAGGAGTATGAAAGAATCAATGGATGGAAATAAAATAATTCAAGTTTGTTCCATTTCAGTAGCAGCGAAGGAAGAGATCAAACTGCATCTCAAGAACAAGGAGACAGTAGTATTCCCAAGCAAGTAAGTTTACTTATTGTTTTTATCGTGAATTCATAATCTTGACTCTTCCAATCAATCTATTTCTGACTTTGACTATTCTCACTACAGACAAATCCGTGCACTCGTTCATTCTCAATCACTCGAATTCGGGAATCCCGTGTTGTTGGGAGAACACGAGAAGAGAAAAGTGAAGGGAGATATCGGAGATTGCGCTTTCTACCAGTTGCCCCATCCAGTGAGTTATTTTTTTAAAAAAATGGCAATTTGGCCTTTACTATTGATTGAGGGATCAGAAATTGATGCGATATCGAAAATTAATATTTGAAATTACGTAGACGTCGTGTTTTTTCTTCTTTTCAGAACGGTAAAGGGAACGTCGGATATCCGATCGGGAAAGATTTCATGGGAGATATCGAAGAGAAAGTGATCAGGTTCGATTATTGTGGAGCTTCGTTCGCTTGTGCTTCAATGGGGATACTTCACTGTCTGCGTTCGGATTAGTTAGTTTATCGAATTGTTTCCAGAGCGACCCGTCACGTGGACCTATTCGATGCGTATGTTGAATCCATCAAGACCACTACATTCTGGAAGAGCTTTCGGTGAGTGAAGAATCCAGAAAGATTCTATATTATTTTTCAACTTTCTTGTTGGAAAGGGCGTTCAGTTCACTTTCGCTCAAACGTCGTAATGAATTCAGCCCAACCGATAAGCTATGACCCTTGAATCCATTGTTCACCTTGTTCTACTTCTCGCCACTTCTCAAATAATCGAATTTCAGTGAGCGCTACAGTGACGAATTGCCCATCTGGTACGAGGGAGGGAATGAAGGACAGAAGGGAGAAGATACGGTAGGTGATAGATCGATGGGGAAAGATTACGGTATCTTTGTAGGGAACGACGCCGGATCGCGAGAACACGGTAGTGTCGATGCAGGGAGCGATTGCGCCGTCCATCTGTCCCGCTGGAACTGTGAGTGTTTTCCCGTATTTTTGGTATTGATTCAGTGCTACTGAAGCTGATGGATCTCATGATCACCTTGTCCACTCAGGTTTCTCGTCGCAGCGTGCACAAATTGTGGGTGACGGCGACGAATGCGAATGAGGGACCGAGAATCGGAACGGGATTGAAGAGTATGGTGCAGGTGAGAGGAAGGGATTGGATAGGGAAGAGGTAATTGGTCATAACCAACAACTCGATTGGTTGTATGGAAATTGTGGATCTGAAATGCTCGGAGTAGATTGGGTGGTAAAAAGCAGCGAAAAAATGTATCTCAACTAGTTGAATGGATGCGTTGAAGGTAAATCAGAAGAGTTCGCAGAAAATTCGATGCGTTCTTAATTAGTCTAAACACAGGCCCATCGGGGGACTCTCTTCGTGGGAGCGGACGTCGACTCACAGGAGCAGTGGATAGCTGGACTGTATGGAGATGCCAGTGCCAGTGAGAGATCGCGTGAGTTATTGGAATGACATTGATTGCGATGACTGGAGACTAGTGATGGATGTGTGAACGGAATGAAGTGATCATTGGTTTCGTGAATCGTCCTCTTCCTCGTCCCTAGAGAACGTCATCATTTCAAATACTTCACTCTCCTTTCCTTCTCATTTTCCCCTCTCGCTCGTGAATGGCGCGGTCCTTCTCGATCTTCCCTTCCACTTCTCTCCTCCTCCCCTCCCCTCCCCTCTCATTCTAATCTCCTCCCTCCTTTCAGTCCCATCAGATCGTGCTCCTGGCTGCACTCCCTTCTCCAATATGATGCTGGCTGGCAGCAAGAGCGATAAGTGAGCAGCCCTTTTCCGTCTTAATTTTTCTCTCAAAGGTGCATTCTTTGGCTAAATTACTGCTATGAATCTTCGCATTCATCCTATTGAAAAAAATGAACTTGAAACAAATTGTGAAATTATGTGACATACCGTCGATTCATTCAATATGACAAGTGCAAATGGCTCGGTAACTTGAATGCAGTCAGTACAAATCTAAATGGATGTAATTTGCAGCAGCGACCTCCATTCTGTGATCGCGAGGGATATGGGCATCTCGAGACATGCTGCCAAGGTGAGAGATGGGGAGGGATTACGCTTCAAATGATTCTATTATCGAAATTCTATTATCGAAAGTGAGAATGAGCGAACGGTTTAGGTAAAGCTAGTGTGTCAAAGATCCTCTTTGTTGTGCTGAAATTTGATTTGTCTAACAGTCATTTTCCTTGGATATCTGTGTCATGTTCTGATTCTCATAACCAGGCGAATATTCGTTCCTGGAGATCCATAACCATTGGTCGATCATTCTAACTTCGATATGTTGTTCATCATTCGAATTTCTCAATAATTCTTCCATTAACCAAATATATTTGATTTTCAGGTGCTGAATTACGCTCGTCTCTACGGATCGGGTGAACGCCATTCAGTGGAGGAATTGGAGAAGAGTGGAGTGAAGAGAGAGGTCAAAAAGAAGGGATGAGCGATGGCATAGGCGCAATTTGACTTGAGATGAACGTTTTTGCGCTAGTAATGGATGAAATCTCAGGAAGCGGAACGAAAAGCGAGACAGCTCTTCACTCTGACGAAGGGAGATAGAAGACAGTCAGTTGATTTGATCAATCTGAGTTTCACATAAGCGTCAAGATGGTTGTTGTGATTACATTGACTCAACGTGAAAGAAATCTCCTTCAGATATCGACAACTAAAACGGTCGATGAACGCATTTTTCGATTCTTTCCTAGAAGAAGCAAAGGAAAAGGAGACGAGTGGAGTGGAGGAGGGCAAGCAAATTGTTGTTCTATTTTGATCGACAATTTTGAGTTTCAGAAGCCCATCTTTTCATCTCTGGTAGCTACTTTCTGCCGGGCTACGGAGAGAAGGGTTGGTGAGTGCTCTTATTGTTAGTCGCTTTCATTTTTTTGTATAATTTTGTTGTTTATATAGCATGGTTCATAAATCGATGATTTTCAAATGTCATTTTCAGCAATTTGACACTCGCGTTCGAGGAATGGATTGTGAAGGAATTTGTAAAGAGAACGAGAGAAGAAGGGTGAGTAAGATGCCGAATGGATTCTTCGAACTACATTTATTCTAAAACAAAACACAACAATACATAATGTCTTGGGAAATACGCGTGAGGGGTGAGTATCGAGGGAAATTGAGGATATTTGTCGTGGGCGGTGAATAAGATCTTCGCGGTTGTGAAGTCAGTAGATTACATAGCCCTTGGAATGATGCTGATGATGTTGTGGCACTTAAATTAATGGGTTTTTTTTACAAAATTAGTGTTTTCTGATATTCGACAGGTTGTGTAAACTCACGAAAAGTGCGTGCTTGCGGACTTCCGTGTAGTTGGTGCCGATGAAGGAACACGCACAATGGAACGCCAATTTCTCCTGAGATTGGGATGATCACTGATGTAGGTAGCCTACGTCATACATGGCTCGGTCGGCAATGATAGAGGGACGTACCTTGACGGGAGTGGTCTTGTGCAGATCAGTGAGGTGCTTCACGAATGCGCTGATGTTCATGTTGGCAGCCTGAGAATTGTTTGGATTATTATCTGAGTGGCTGTACTGTTTTCCCTCTTAATTGAGGCAGTGAAGATAGAGCGGATGTGAAAGTGAACTCACCGTGCACCGATGGCAGCTGAGCGATTTCACACTCAGTCCCCTTTTTCGAATGGGAGGAGTGTACGTGTAGATGTCGAAGCTGTTAGTGTTGAAAGAGTTGGTGGTCGTATTCATTGTGATGTCTTCGTCATCCGACAGTTCGACGACTTCAGGACCATCTTGAAGCTGACTCTGCAAAGGCTGATTCTTTCTAGGGTATTGTAGTTGATTTGTGCCAAAAAAGATGAATGGTTTGCGGTTCTCTCTATTGATTCTGTACACTGACCACTCTGACGCCAGGTGGACCGAAATCGTTGATATCGAAGGGTTGAAGTCCGTTGTCGAATGAGTCGAGTTCCTCTTCCTTAATGCCCATTCCGACCTCGTCATCTGGTTGCTCTTCCACTTTGACATCAGCGAAGAGTGGAGTAGAAGTAAGAGGAACGGGCGGGTGAAGCATCGATGATCGCTGAGTCTGAAAGGAAGATCATTTGCGATGAAATCGGATGGGGGAGATTCATAATCGTGCATGGAATTGGTGTTGACCTGTGCACGTGCAGCCGCTTCTGCCTGTGCCTGAGCCCTAGCCTTGGCCCTCTCTTCAGCCGCGGCCTTCGCAACGGCAGCAGCCTGTGCCATCTGAGCCTTATTCTGCTTGTGCATTTCCTCCTGCTTGAATCTCGCGATCAGAGTCTCACAAGTGGCCTCGATCGATTGACTGATACCGTAGAAGAATCGACGTTCGGGATCAGAACTGAATGAGGATTGAGTGAGGAGGGAAGAGGCGAAAGAATGGCGTACGCGATGTGATTGTCGAACTTGAACGCGTTCTCTCTCGCAGTTTTCATTTCCTCCGCACGATACGCGAGATCCTGAATTTTCGAGTTTGAAGTTGAACATTCGATAGGTACAAGGGTCCATCCAGGCATCGATGAGCTTACCGTGAAATCGGTTCCGTTCATGCTTTTGAGCGCATCGAAGCTTCTGGTGATAACAGCGGAAGTTCGGCCATCGGGGATATCGAAAGCCTGGAATCAAGATTTGAAATGGCTTGAAGCTTAGCTGGAATTTTCTCTCTAACCTTCTTTCTCCATCCCTCGACGAACTCGTTAGTTTTCTCTGCGGAATTAGCGGACATTGTTACTGAAAATGAAAATTAAGATTGATCCGTTTGATAACGAAACGAGAAAGTGCGAGAGTCGCCTTACTAAGGAAATTCAAATATCTTTTGCGCGGTAAAGGTCCGTGACGATACGATTCAGAAATAACGTGGAATTGATATGAGAAACTATGCGGAATGGAGAAATAATCAGTGGCTTATTGCTGGAATTTGTAATCCTTTTGGCTGGACGCACCCGATCTCAGTGGACGCGCGGGTCAAAGGGGCCTGGATGACTGTGTTATTGCAAATGAGAGAGAGGAGAGGGAGAGGAGCGAGGAGGTGAAGAGAGATAGAGAGGAGCGCTACCAGAGGGAAAATGAGAGACATGATCAGATTAATACTATTTTTTTGGTTTTATATTATTGAAGAATTATCTAAAAACCTCATGATTGTCATAGAAAAGACTATAATCAAGGGATTGATCAAGAGAAAAACGAGTAAAGATCCGAGAGATAAGATGATTAGGAAATGAAAATAAATAGTTATTTCAGATCCATTCCGTCCTCCTCCGATCTCGTTCGTATTCTTCCCTCTCTCTACGAGGACGAATCAATGATGGGATTGCTAAGATTGTATTCAGGCGGATAGTAAGTAAATGATTCCTGAATCTGTCGAAATTCTCTGTGTTTTTAAAAATGTGCCAAAGAAAACATAGTAAATAAAATACACGTGATGAGTTGTTTTCGAAATTCGAATTTCGTTATTTCAAAGGCGCAAATTGCAGTGAATCGGACACATTCAACTTTCTCGAATTGGCAGCGACGAGAAATGAAATCAGGTGAGTTATTAATTTTTTTTCGCAATCTCAATTGTTTTTTGAAAAAAGTCCACAGTTTTGTAAATAAAAACAATGCTGATTCCAATTTCGATACTGGAGTAATTTTACGACAGTAATTTATAATTATATGGAAGACCGAAGAAATAAAATGATAAGAAATCATCGAAACAATAAATGAGCGAAATAACTATTAAAGAAAGCTAAACGTATTCGGAAAGTATTATTGAAAAGCTAGAAAACGCGGGAAAAGGAGCTAACGAAATTGCCTATTTTGTGCGGCAGCAATAATAAGCTAGGGAGACAGATAAACGGGCGCTTTTTGTGCACTTTGGTTTATTATCTAGTCGCCTACGACTTATTGTTAAAAGAAATAACAGAATTCTGGTATAACAGTAACGATTTCATTAAAGAATTGAAGAAAATTTGAAGAGAAAACCCGAAAATTTTCTAAGTCATGAGTCTGACCCTTTGAACTACGTCCTAAATCCCGGTTACGGCTTTCACATTCCTGCACTGTGAGCAACGTCTTTTTTTTGCCGGCACCATTGAATGCTTGTTCAAGCATCGTCTTGAAAATATTATGGAATATACTGCAAATATTAAATTTCAACCATATATCAATCCTTGTTCAATAGTATTACTTATTTTCTCCATGCCAGTGGAAATTGAACAAATTCTCGCATAAACACGAACACTTTTTAACAAGATGATTCTAAATCATAAAAATATAGATGTCATACAGAAATAATCGAATTGTTATTCAGGACGCCAGTACTCGGTGCTCGTCTCGGTTCGTCGCTCTCTCCACTGTCCGATGACACTCCCGATAGAGAGAAATTCGCAGCCAAGTACAAGAGATCCGTCATCAATTGGGTGAGATTTCCGTGAATTTGAAGCTGAAGCAAGTAAGATACCGATTTTTAAAATATTTTTCAGATGGTGCAATCATCGGCAGTCGATTTCCTCCATCTTCTTCTCGTTTGTCTCGAGCACTTCTCCAAGGTTGGCAGACGTTCATCTCGAAAAAATTCTGAGATAATCAGATTTCGAAAACAACTTGAAGGAAATGGCAAAAACCTAATTCAAATTCTCTAAAACAAACTTTAATTCCAGGAGTATGATATCGACGCACGCTTCTCCATCTCCATTCACGATGAGGTCCATTTTGTCGTTCATCAAAACAGTTCGTATCACAGCCAAAAAGGATAATATTTGAGAAGCCATTGAAATGCGATTACTCTTACTCTTTCGATTGAAGACTGATGAAGAAATATTACAGGTACGATACGTGGTCGCTGAACGAGACGCCGATCGATTCGCCCTCGCACTCATGCTGGCGAATATGTGAGTACGGTAACTGTGTAGGGTACGGTAGAAATAGCGAGTAGATAAAATAAATTCGACTTAATGAATTGAATTGAATCGATAATTCGCAGGTACGTGCGTGCGTTCATCTCTCAACGCGTCGGCATCCATCAATTGCCCATGGTCAGAATGATCTTTGATCTTTGACATCTGGAAATTAGTTTGACTGTCGAAAATTGACCTTTGATCTCTTCAGTCGTGCGCTTTCTTCTCTCAAGTTGACGTCGATTCCGTTTTGAGGAAAGAGGTGAGAGTTGTACTTTTTAAATAAATCTAATTGTATTTCATCTAGGTCGATGCTCGATGCGTCAACCCGGATGGCAGTTTAGTGGAGAATGGTGAGCAAATTAAAATTAGAGTTCGAGAATTATTTTCCATCCTGTGAGAAAATTGCCTTGTATCCAGAATGAATCTAGAAATTAACAAATGATGATTGCTCGAGTTCAGAACTCGTGTATCAAGTAATTGACAATTAAAATCCTCGTTCAGGTCGTGCTCTCACGATTTCTGACGTCATCAAAGCGACTGGAGGAAGTTTGGAGAAGAAGTAGATCAATGCATTGTGATTTTTTTTCGATATTTTCAGTCTTTCCAATTTGTAACTTGTTTCATTTCTCTGTTTTTTTTGTAGTGTCCATCTCTTTGCTTATTTCTAATCGATCTCCGGGTAATCATATCGAAGTTGTATGTTGCTAGTGTTGAGCCAATGAATTGAGATGATTTTGTTTCGTTTTGAAATTGTGCTGATTGATAAAATGTTCTTTTTTTATAGATTGTCTACAGATCCTCATTGTAGAATGTTAAATCAGATTTGAGCGGATTCTGTGTGATCAATTTATTATGCCAATAACAGAAGGGACACAAACAATTTGAGGATGCAATATACATCGAAATGAAATAGATAGCAGCTTGAATCAAAAGAGAGATGGCTGAAAAGGCGATAAATTATTGAAGTTCTGAGATCTCATCTAAATTGAAGTCGTTTCCCATCACTTCAATCAGTCTTGCTGAACACGGAGAGAGTGCACGATTTGCACTGAAATGGTGTCATTTCCCGTCTGATTCTCCCTCCATGCACTCACCTTATTCGAGTGCTCCCATACACTCTTGTAGCTGTTGGCTTTGAATCCACATCCGCACTTGAAGCCGATTTTCTCCTGCAAAGGGTCGATTTAGTCATGGGGATAATTCAGTGGACGAACAATGCCCGGTGTCGTGTTGTGCGCGTTTCTGAGATGATTGACAAATCCGCTGATGTGAAGACCAATCACCTGAAAATTGACGACGATCAGGGCATTTCTAGGATTCTAATTCTCTTGCCAATTCTCTAGGACTCGATAACTAACCGGGCAGCGAATGCATTTGAGTGTTCTGATACTGTTCGATTTACTTCTCGGAGTCGAAGATTGATTGGGTGCCATGATTGGAGTGATGAAGTTATTGGGAGGCGTCGCGAAGTTATTTGAAGTGGTAGAAAAATTGTGGGAAGGAGTCGCGACGTTATTGAAAGAAGGAGTCAATGACATCTGGAACGAACGAGATTGTCAATCGATCACATTCATCGATTTCCATCAAATTAGATGCATCTTTGCAGGTAGTGAATTCCCGATTACTTACCATTGCAGGGGTTGCATTGACACTGTTGGGAGAAAGAAGAAGAGGCTGGGGAAAGTTCTGAGTAGGAGTCTGAGGTGGAAGAAGTCCCTCCTTCTCTTTCTCTTTCAGTCTCTCAATGAGTGTCTCCATGACTTTCTCGATAGTTTCACTCATTCCGTAGTAGTATTCTCGATATCCTTTGGAACTGAATGAAGATAAATGAGGATCGAATAGTGAAGATTCACTTACTCAATGTTCTTGTCGAAGTTTCGCGCGATTTCCCTTGCAGATCGCATGGAACATACGTGGAATTGGAGATCCTCAAATAATCGAGATATCGATAGATCGGAATTGAGTAGATCTTACCACGATATCGCATCCGTTCATGCTCTTCAGTGCTTCAAAACATCGAGTTACGACGGTACGAAATCCATTTTCGGGAATACATTCAGCCTGAGATCAAATTATCAGGTAAAAA
>LS541673.1:104612-120113 GCA_900490775.1 Pristionchus maxplancki
TGATAGTGTTCGAGGAGGGAAGCTCAAAACAGTTTTCAAAACCTGCTAAACCCCCGGGGCCTGGTCAGAAAATCGATAATTAGTTTGCACGTGATTTTGCACGCGCGCATCCCAAGATAGTCCCATAGTCTTAAGACTGGGGAGGGAACACCACGAGTGGCTCAACAGGCAGCGTCCTAGGCTAGTACCCCGACCCCCCCTGGTTCGATGCCCCACCGATGCGTTTTATTTTTGCTCTTTTTTTCTCAGTTCCACAACATTCATTTTCTTGTTTTATTGTCATTATTCGCACTTTACAATGAAATTATAGTAAGGAGCATAGAGAAAAACGTGAATTTAGTGGGAAAGTGAGTCTAACATCTATGGAGTTCTACCCAGAAGCAATCGAAACAAAAAGGCTTCTCACACTTGGGGCACAGAGTGAGCATATTGACGAAAGATTGCGGACATTACACAATTTCGAGACGTGGAATTAATACAGCAATGATATTGGAAGAGAAATGGAAGATAACTGATTTATGTTGATTTTCGAAGTTTTCGAACCTTGATACACCATCCAGCATGCTCCATATTCATTATAATAGACCAGAATAGCAATAAAACAAGAAAATGAATGTTGTGGAAGTGAGAAAAAAAGAGCAAAAATAAAATCCATCGGTGGGGCATCGAACCAGGGGGGTCGGGGTACTAGGCTAGGACGCTGCCTGTTGCGCCACTCGTGCTGTTCCCTCCCTCGCCTTAAGACTTTGGGACTATCTTGGGATGCGCGCGTGCAAAATCACGTGCAAACTAATTATCGATTTTCTGACCAGGCCCCGGGGGTTTAGCAGGTTTTGAAAACTGTTTTGAGCCTCCCTCCTCGAACACTATCAGCCTATGTAGGTCGTTTCCAGATCTGTTAACCTTGACTTTGGTGCTTCCCTTGTCAGGAAGAAGTTGCTTGAAATATCCTAAATATGAATTGTCTCACCTCATTTTTCCATTTCTCGATCACTTCGATAGCTTTAGACGCCATTTTATTTGGATCGGTGGACATTGCGTATGAAGGGATCGTATGAGAGTTTGAACACAAATTAGACGAAGAATAAATCGGCGAATGCTCAGATAGGGGAAAGGAGAGAGTGAGCACAACGGAACACCTTCTTACTGGATGCACCCGCTCTCAGGGTCTCATAAATAGAAGCGACGCCAGTGGGTTCACTAATTCTCTCCGTTTTCATACTGTAAGTATTTACACTTTTATCTTCTTTTGAAGAAATCTATTAATTATTGACCATGCCTTCATTCACGAGATGCAAAAAAATTAGGCTGAAAAAAGGCTACATTTTTATCCACCCTCAATTTTATCTACTCTCGAATAATTATGTAGGTTGGAAATATCTGAAAAGAAACAAAGACTTATTTTATTTTCCGTATTGTTAAAGAATTAAAATTGCGTCGGAATTATTTTGATTTTTCTAAATCTAAGAAAATAATGGACGTGCAGTGTTGTGAGAAATTGAAAATTTTTCGAATTCCTGTATTTCATCCGTAGTAGACATTTCACACGTATCTAACTGTCGAAATCGAAAATTGATACAATTCAAGCTTGAATTTCAAGAGGCGCATTCTGAGAACTTATTTATGGATAGTAGTTGAGAAAAAACGAACAATGACAAAAGAAGATAATCTTTCTGAGTTTATTGAAGAAATAAACGATCAATAACAAAGGGTGATTCGAGGAATTCCGTGCACATTTCTGAGACTGTCGACAGAAAATCGGAGTCCAAACAACGGAATAGATCGACAATATCGATCTCTTCTTCTTCAACCTGCAAATGAGAGACTATTCACAATATCTAGAAACGGAAAAAAAGAACGACGGAGATTAAAACAAACCATACCCTCTCCTCCTTCGGAACTGCAGATAATTGTGCTACTCTCTTTTCAATCCAATCTCTCCTTTTCTTTGCTGATAGTTTATTTGACTCGACGAGGCAACGCATGAGAGTTCGAAAGCAGGCAGGATCACTGAAAAAATGACAAATTTATATTTGAAAAGGAAGATTTAACATGAAATCTTACTTGATATTGAACCTCCGCTTGATCTTCCTTTTCCGAGTTTTCTTCGTTTTCTTTTCAGGAGAATTTTTCTCACTGGATTCAGGATCTTCGAAGAGCTGATCAACAGGAAACTTGGAGATTTCTTCGGAGAGGACAGTGTCATCAGTCTTTTCGACCTCCCTGACTCCATCGTGGGAAGGGCGAAGGGGAATAAGACTGAAAAAATAAAAGAGTAATTAATTGAACAATAATGAAAAGATGAACGTACTCGATGTTATTTTTGAATTGGCGATCACTTTCCGTGATAGTGAGTGAAGCCATTTGCAATTCGCCATCCGTTTCATTTTCCTGAAATCGAAAATAATTTATCCAGGAAACAGCTCGAAATCCGTAATTTCCTACCTGGGTTTTCAATTTATCGTCGATCGCTGGAGCAGCAGACATTATTCCTTCGATCGTAGAAACTGCCAGAGAGAGAGCCGATAAAACTGAATGAGTTGATGTTACTAATTACGTCTCTTTGCCTCCATTAGAGTCAGAAGCATCCGACCTTCACTTCGGAAATGATCAGTTACTGATCTCAAAGTATTGAACGAAAGAAGGGAGAATTACGGTATAGGAAGAGCGTTTCCAGAGGGTAAATGCACCTTCTCTCTTCACTGACCAGTATGGCGCGAGACCGTTGTTTGAATAAGTAGCCAGACTTGTTTCTCATTTGAAAATAATTTTTCTTATCAACCCTTGAAATTTTCCGTAATCAAATTTTATATTTCTATTCATTTATGCCTCCTCTGACGAACTCTTAATTTTGATAGTGGCGAAATAATTGCTTTTCCTTTCAAATTATACTCACAATAGACTCGGTTTCGTTGAAATAATCCAGCATTTTTCGTTCCACTATTCATTTCGTATTTTCTGCAGTCAGTAAATCAAAAGATTGCTGTTATGAACATAAATCTCTGCAACTCTTCCGATCTGTAACTAAGTGGCTTAATCAGTTTTCTAGTCGAGCTCCTCCATCCCACAATTTCGTTCTGATTTTTATGTTCGCATCTCTAACAAATTCCTTTACCGCTTCATTTCCAGAATCGATGGCAGATAACCGAGCTGTCGAGTACATTGAAGGATGGGAAAAGAAGGTGGGATTGGATCTTATGAGAAAATATATATGTAGTTGTTCAGTCCGGTGAGATCCGCGATAACGGACTGCGCACCTTGGTAAATCGAACACTCGCAGCCATCAAGAGTTTGAATGGAAACAATGTGGAGGCAAGGAGAAGGAAACGTTTCTGACCATATTCATCTTTCGATATCTTCAGGACATTGAGTTTCAACGAGGATTACTGAGGACTGACAGAGAGACAGCACAGAAGTTCGATAACAAGATCGCGTAAGATTCATCAATCCAAATATTCACTGATTATCATCATCTCAGATCCGATCCGGATCTTCAATTCTTCTATGCAATCGGTGAATCGATCGAACTGACAATGGACAATATCATGGAGAAAATGAAGGCACCGACGAGGAATCGAATGAGAAATGAAAGAGCAGCACAGGTGTTCATACATGTATTCTGAATTGATGCAAGCTGTTCATTTTCAGGTTCCTCGAGTTCCACAGGCCCAGCATGTCCCCCCTGTCCTACAGGCACCTCAGGGCCCGCTGGTTCAGCAAGCTCCGCTGGTTCCGCTGGTTCCACAGGCTCCGATGGTTCCTCCACTGGTCCCGCAGGATCAGCCAACTCCTCCAGTCAAGAGGAAGGTTGGGCGGCCATTTGGTTGGAGGAAAATCGTTGTTCCTCCAGTCGCAAACCAACCAACCACGAATCCCATTCAACGCGCTAAGGTATGGTTTCAATTGCGAAGTTGTCCCGCTGAATCAATTCTTTAGGACAACGATCCAAGAAATGAAGCCAAACAAATCGCAAACCAAATCTCAGTGAAACAGGAGGAACCAGATCAGGAGACTCCCAATCTAGACGCCCATCTGGCACAGGTAAGAAGTACAATTATCATTCAATATGTGCATTCTTTGTGAAGCGGAGTATTTAATTGATAGTAAATCGGAATTTGCAGGTAACTCGCGCCATCAAAAACGAGCCTCGTGATGATGCTATTCCAGATAACAGTGGGCCATCGACCAGCAGACCCGTGAGTTCGAGATAGTTTTGGATGAAGGAAATACTTTTATTTGCAGAGCCGCTCTGCTCGCACTGCACACAATCAGGTAGCTGCGGTTAGAACAGATGCCGCAAAAGCTGTGAGTTCAGAACATTTCGAACCATCGAACAAAACAATATTTGCAGACATCTCGAGCCCTTCCTACTCCGGACAGCGCAACGGGAAGAGTTTCAACTGGAATGGTATGTTGCACAATTTATTCGCTATGTATTTGAAATAATTCAGTCGACTAACAATGAACAAAAGGAGAACTTCGGAGGAGCGATGAGAAGAGATTCGGGAAGAAGGGAAGGAGATAGTGAGAAGAGTCTCCATTGCTCACTCTGCAAGGTTTGGATATGAACTGGCGGATCGAATAATTAAATTTTCCCAGGAGAAGGAAATGAGCCTCAATGCATTCATCGCCCATCTCACGAACACTCATCAGACCACTCCCTACAAGGTTTCCTCTGCTTCTTGCGACATGTACTTATAGATGTCGTTCCAGGCTAAAATGGCTTTCAAATGTGCTTGTGGATTTGTAGGAACGAGTATGCAGGGTACTCGCTACCACAAGTACTCGGTTAGTTCAATTAGTGACAAATCATGGACTGAAAATTCATAATAACTTTCCTTTTTCAGTGCCGCAAATGTGTCTTATCAGTGGTCGACAGACCGAATTGATCGATGGACGACGATCAATCTTATCATTTTTAAGCTTCCGAATCCTTCTGACTTCTCTTATCATACCGTTATTCATTGTTTATAGTTAATCGAGTAGTAATAAAGATATCCCCAGAATGAACATCTGCTCACTGAGATTGAGTGCAACGCACAGTTTGTGCAGATAGCATATTTGCACGGCGAAACAGAGTAATGACATCGATTACTTCAACAAGAAAATCGGTCAACGAAAATCTAAACTGGAATTCATTTGATTCATTCTCATTTTACATATTCCTCCACGATCACTCGATTGCCTTCCTTTCTTCTCCCTTCAGTCTCCCTCTCCTCCTCCCTTCATTTCCACTCTTTTCCCTCTTGAAGAATGGCCTCTTCATCACGACGTACGAAACGAAATAACAAGTGAGTGAAAGGGGAAGGAGGGATACCGTATCAGGAGTACTGTATCGGGGTACGGTGTCCATGGGTATCACTCCACTCTGACCAACCGTATTCTTCAGACGGAACAATAAGCAACAATCGAGATCAATATCCCAATCTTCCTCTGGAAGTCAATCCACTGCTCCAACTTACATGGTGGAAGAGGATAGTCAGGGAGAATTGGTAGGTCAAAGGGGCGGAGCTATGGCATGTCTGTCTTCTAGGTGAACAGACGAATGGGCGTAGCTTGGCCGACGAAAGTTCACACGGTGGTAAGATCGAGTCTTCCAGTGGGCGGAGTCGATCCTTTCTTCTCCCTGAAGAAACGATATCCCGATCATTCATCTGGTCAATCTCTGGCCACTTCCGATGAAGAAGACCAATTCAAAACCTCTGTGAGATATCAAAGACCAAAGATCACATTCAATTGCCTATCGTGAAATGAGCAAACCAGCCGATCATTCCTATTCAATTCCTCAGAAAGGAAGAAACTAATAAGAGATGAACAATGGTCTTTGTCCCTGAAATTAAAAAAAGTTCTTTCGATAGATCATAGATCATTCTCCCTTTCAGCCTTATGAGATGATCTCTATCGCTGATCTCAATGCTGCTGCAGCTGCTGCAGAAGCTGAGAGTCGTCGTGAGAAACGTGTGGCAGGCGGTCGAAGAACGCGCGGCAATCGCGCTAATCTCTCAAGCCACGCCTCCTCGCCACAGTATGTAACACTGTCGAATCGATCGGAAGAGGTACCGTAGCCCAGAGAATCGTGATGGGACCAATTCTGATATTGAAGACGAGTGGAAACGAAACAGCGGACGAATCAACAGCCAATATCGATTCGATAGTCTTCGATACGGTAAGGAACGAGACCAAAGATCAAGGATTCAAGATCAAAGATCAAAGACCAAAGATCAAAGATCAATCTCAGGTCGAGGAACTCGATCGATATCAGAGAATCTTCGGAGTGGCAGCTGCAAGAGCTCGTAGTGAGACTTCGGTCATCAACAGTTCAATGGTAAGGAAAGAGGATACTGTAGCTACCGTACCTCATCTACCGTATCCTACAGTACCTCATCTACCGTATCCTACCATACCTCATCTACCGTATCCTACCGTACTCCTCTCCAGACTTCGGCCGAGCGCGAAGAGACGAATCGCCATTACATTGGAGTTCGATCGAAAAGAGCAGTCGATAGGAAACTGAAGTGAGATTACTGTAGGGTTACTGTACTCTTTGATCAATCGATAATTGCAGGCCAGGTCAATTCTTTGTGTACTATGAGAAACCCTCGGGTGCCGATATTCCTGTGACGATCGAACTCAAGATTGGATATCATAGAAATAAAACGTTCCGGGCTCACGATACACGCGTCTATCAACAAACGCGCACAAAACGGCAGGCTCCGCACCCTTTTGACCTTGTTTATCACTGTTATTGATTATATTTTTGGTGTTTTCATAAATTTTGATTACTGTGAATCATTTTGGAAAAGGTATAGAGCGCGCATAGCGAGTATTTCGGCGGTTCAATGGGTTATACAAACCTCGGACAGTCGGGAAACGGAACGTTTTATTCGTGGTGTATGTCATAATTTCTTGCGTTTATGATATATGACTTCCACTAGCAAGGTACGGAACCCGAGCCGGAGATTGTCAAGACCGGAAAAACCAGAACTGTCATTCAGATCTACCACTTTCCAATCCAGCGATATGCATACGAGGGCGAGACTTACTATGCTGTGATGCTGACGGATACTGATGTGAAGATGGTACGGTTATTGAGAGATACTGTAGCTAGGAATACAGTAATCCTACCGTACTTCAACCTTACCGTACCCCTCTTTCAGTTCCCATCGATCTCCTCTCTGGTGCAACACTACCACACTTTCTCTGATGTGGACCCTGAATCGGGTCGTCTCGAGACCTTTGGTCTGCCCGTTTGATACGGTAGTGAGAAGATTATCGATTGACTCTCGATATCATCCTCCCGTTATCTACCCTCATCGTAGTACTCGAATATGAACGTTAACAGATAAACGTTACGAGGCCAATCAGAATTATTCCAAAGCATTTTACGTAATCAAAGACATGCACATCAATTCGAAGTCTACACAGACACAAGACTCTGAATGAATTGTAGTGCACGACGCTTCAGAAGATCATTGGCGACTCTTCCCTTCTCTACTTTTTCTGTGATTACAATCGACTCGATTTTGGTAGTTTTATCACAGACTCGACGGTGTTGAATGACAATCAAGCGAATACGAGGAATTGAAGGGGGAATTTACGAAGCGAAATGCAGTCAGATACTGATGGCATACAAGGAAGAAGTCTCTCCATTCGACGTGTTTCGTAGCTTCTCTGACCAGCGAGAGAACGTGCAGAATGGAGAGACCACTTCTTGTCTATCCATCTCTAATCAGGGGAGATAAGGGTGATAGCACGATCGTATGGAATTGCTTAGTTGGCAAGTATAGTGAAAGCGAGTGATGGGAGCTTGTTTTTTCCTGATAAAATCGAGCGGGACGAGTCAGTCACGAGGGAATGATTGAGGCTGTCAGAATAAAGAACGCAGCTCTTCACTCCTACGATAGTATCTATCTACAATCACGAGAGACACGATAGATATTGACAGCCCTGGGGTGATGATATTTCTAGACATTAGTTGGAATAGGACTACGCCGTAGCTAATGAGAGTGACTATTCCCAAACACTTGCTGATTTGAGCAGAATCTCTACTGAGAAGAAGTAAACAGTGTGTAATAATATTTCTCAGCTTTTCTGACTGTCGGATCGATTCGATTTTTACTTTACCATTACAGAATCAGTCAGTAGACCTCTCCGCATCTTACGCACTTTCTCATGAATAGACAGGGCAGACAGCAGAGAAGGACGAGACCGAGAGGGAACGTGAGAATGACAGTAAGTATAACACAGAAGAGAGCACAGTAGGAGATGTCCGCACGGAGAGGAGAACCCTGCAATGACGACACCCTTTTCACGGTTCTTCCTTGAGTATCACTGTGTCCAGCACACCTCGGGCTACATTTGTTCACGCATTTCAAATCGCTAGTTTCTCTCTACCTATCATATTCCTGTGATGTCACGACGAGGTTGATCTATTCACGTGTACAATCACTGTTTGCAGACCGATAAAGCGTGTTCGCAAATACTGATGTGATCGGGTAAAGATGAGATGCTGTTCCCTAGACTTTTTGAAGAGGAGTTCGAAAAACAATAAATCGGGAATAAATCAATAATTTAAAATACTCACACACATGAGACATCGTTCGCCCGTTGCATCGTCAACGTAGACGATGATTGGAGGACCCGCCAAGTCTGAAGGAGGAGATTATCAAATGATATTTGCAATTATTGCCCCGAAATTGAGGAATTGCAAGGTTCTCGTAATCAGCTTGTTTGCTTGTTTGCTGAATCGATCAAGATGACAGCATTTTCAACACGTGCCGATTATTATTTGATCGATAGGAAAATACTTCTCTCTAGGCAATATTTCGTCAACTGTAGGAGAGAACTTGTTTTGACTGAAATATCTGTGCAATTATTTTGATGTTTTCTTCAATAAGAACGAGTACATAATTGCTATATTTAGTGCCATAATCCCTAATTATTCGTTCTCGGAACGATTGTTATTTTTTTTAGATACAGAAAATCAATAATGGGATAAGACCGTACTTGGAGTCAGCTGGTAGCTCGGTGGTTGACCCTCATCGGCTTTCGGGAATGAAAGTGCTGCTGCATACGGTGGAGGAGGAAGGGATGACCGATCGATCGATTCAACTGGTGGGTATACGGTAGACGAGGTCGGAGCGGGACCCTCAACTGCCTCAGGGCGACTGCAATGAATCGATTCTTCTGTTTCTCACTTCAATTCTCGAAGGTCTGAACTTTAGGTAACTGCATCAATTGCTAGAACAGCTAGAAATAAAAAAAAAACAATTACTGATAATAAATCAATAAACCCACGTTGTCATCGCTGATTCTTGTAGAGAAAAGACGAAAAACGAGGTGAAGACGGCAGTTTGAGAAGAGAATGAAACAACACGGAGAGAAAAGAGATAAGAAAGAGGAAAAGAGGGGAGGAGAGAGGTGATAGTTTGTATTTCTCGTCCATTTGTCTCCGATGTTTCGACACTATCTCAGTGTCTATTCCCGTCCCTCGTCTCTCTCCAATCGAGTACTCTCTGAACCACAGATGTTTTTTTCTCTCTCGATGACTAAGTGCTGTGAATATTGAGGTATTCGTGTGATGAGGAAGACGAAATTGGCTGGGCATCTTCTTTGGAAAATCAGGGCAGAGAATACGAAAAAAAAGTTCCTTCGTTCCATGTTTTTCCATGATGAATGAATAAATTGAAGTTGCCAAAACAAAGAATCGCTTGAAAAAATTCTTCGCTGCTAATTTTACGCTCCGATTACGTTTCGAAGTCACAGCGTTCTGACCCCCTTTGTTCTCTACAGATAAGGGTGAACAAGGGGATTAATTTTTGAATTTTCCCGCGTTACCGTAATCGAACTGCAAAACACTTTCGCAATTTGAGATATCTCTGAAACATATCGCGAATACGGCAACGCGGGAAAATTCAAAAATTAATCCCCTTGTTCAGAATGAGATTTCGGATATGTTTCAGCGACCAGTCAAGTTTCGAATTTGCAGTTCGATATGCAAAGTGATCACCCCTTTTCTGTAGGGGTAGAATGCTGTGAAGTGTTTCTTACGGCACAGTCTACAACCAATACAGAAATGAATTCGATCTTGTTATTTGCGGGATGAGAATTATGCGCATGACAAATTCATACAACGCATCTTATCTCTCCATCTCTACCATCACCACTTGGAAAAGCCGACGCAGAAGTTGAATGATGTTACTTCTCTGAATTGATCATTGAAACCAGGAAATGATTCGTTTTATCTGTTGACTGATTGTGATACAGTACGACAGCAATTGATGCAGGCAACAAACCATTCTGCTCCCATCGTTCAACGAAACGATACGTCCTTCTCCGAGATTTTAACAACAATATCTAAATGTGCAGAAGGAATATGGGTGAGAATGGGAAAGAGCAAAGATGTGGTCAAACTGCTTGATTTATCTTCGGAAGAATAAAAACAAGCACTACCAACTGAGATTCTTATTTAGTTGAGTAAAGGAATACAACACTCGATGCGTTTCCAATAATTTGATGAATAGCTTCTGCTTCTTCATTCCAGACTGGACTTGCAACAGATCAGATCGCGGCAAATCTGCTCTTATTCTGTTCGATTTCAAGCAACGATTTCCCTACTCTCTCAATTACTCATGCTCTCTCGTCAGTCAGAGGGCATCTCCTCCCGATCCTGCAATCCCCTCATTCCTCCCGATAGAGGTTATCGGCTCCTGTGATCTGTGTCAGATCCCATCGAGATACGCACTATTCCTCTCTCTTCCACCCGCCTCATCCCGATATCCCTCCTCTCTCTTTGGTCGCCCCAGGTACCCGTTGCCCCGTGGATTATTTCCACGTTTCTCGCTTCGTAACTGTCCATTATGTTCTCCAATACTCGCGGTTCCTCTTGAAACGAACATTCTCTCCACTCTACCTACATCATAATTCGATCGGTCGCTGGGAAGTCTCTCCTACTTCCCCCTTCAACCCACGCACGTTCAGCACTGTATTTTGCTTGAGTTTTCCACTTATCTTGTGCAGTCTCCGCCCCGAATCTAGGGTTCTTTCTCTAGGTTCTCACTGGCTTTCCACCATAAAGGGAGTACTGCATGCCCCATCGAGTCTGCTCCATGGGGTCAGAGCAAAGGGCTGTGTAATCCTCCATGTCCACCTTTCTAAGATACTTTGTTGTTCTTTCGAATACCCTTATTGGGGGTCAAATAGGGATCTTTAGGGTAAATTATCTCGTGGGACTCTCGATCCAACTATGTGCACTCACTTTCACTAGGGGCAATGAACAGTACGGGAGGGAATGAGGAAGGAGGAGAGGTCTAGACCCCCGGGAGTGAACCTTCTTCCCATTCCCCTCTCTTCCTCACTCATCCCTCATTGGCCATTCGCCAATATTCCTAGGTCCACTGGGAAAACTGTTATACTATGTGTCGAACTCGCTTCTATCTGCGCGGAATCTGTGTGGCAAGGCCATTGAGTTGTCTCTTTTCTCACACTTTGACGAATTTGCACGAATTACAGTTCTTTCCTGCGTACGGAGCAGCAATTTCGACACTTGGTCAATGCTTCTGAAGTGATTATTCCTCGTTCCCATCCCATTCAACAAAATCCATCCATTCAATCGAAAACTGCAGCAATTCAGTTCATCTCACTTTCAATGGGAGTTCGATATCATAAAAAGAGACTGGAACGAGTGTCTTTCCTTCTCTCAACTCCAGTTCTGTGATCACTCGTCCAGTAGTAATCTCTCTCTTCTCGATAAGCTCCATAGAGGGGGAAAGTGACCCCATCTGGTTTGATCCCTTCAGTGCCCACTTTTTGTGCCATGGATCCGTGAGGAGTGAAAGAATTCCATCCCATTGTAGTAGAACTTTCGGAGGTTGAAATCTATCGAAAACATCTTCAATGCCATCCTTTCTTCTCCCATTTGCACTTTTCCTCGCGTTCTTCCAACGATTTCACCTCGTATCGCTAGAGAAATCTGCAGTAAAAACAACAACAGATTTGTTGGGAAATAAACTTATTTTGAGATCTGAATGGGTGATATGAGAGCAGCTCCTTTCTTGCATTAGTACCTGAGCCTTATCGCCGTGACTATAATTACTTCTCGCAATTTCTGATCAAATCATTGCAGGGATGATCTTTGATCTCGCCTGGGACGTCGGTCGGGTGTATCTCTCCTATCGTCTTCTTCGTACTCTCTTTGCTTTCCTTCAATCAGTCTTCGTCTATCACGTCGCTCCTCGATTCTGGCAGCCAGATCTGGACAAATTCAGAGTGAGATGGACTGGTCAGTGAATTAGTTCAGTTTTTTTTCCAAAAATGTCACGCTTGAAATATCCAGCAATAGGTACGCGTTTCCTGAGGGAAATCTCTCATTATCCAGTACAAATAAATCACTGGAAATTCTTCACTGATGAATCATCACGAGTGGCTGTGAAATGCAAACCAAATAGTGAAAGTCTGTGCTAAACATCCGCTGCAAGGATTAGAGTGGTTCCGAACCCCCCCTCAATCCGGCCTAATACAACCATCGTATTGGGTCAAGACCAACTCTCTTTCCATCCTTGCACGGTTAATCACGAGATCACACTAGAGAGAGCAGTTCCATTTATCTCAGTCTATTAATTGCGATAAATGTCATTCAATCAATGAGGAAAGGAAGTAGTAACTCGAGTTAGTAAGCGGTTTTATTCCGTCCTTTCGAGTTCTCCTATCGTCACCGGAAATCAGCGTTTCCCCTTCCAAAAAAGCGCGCATGACAAGAGACTTGGGAGGTTAGACGGTGAGGCCTCTTGGAGGAGAGGAGAAGGGAGAGTGTTAGGGGAGAAGAGGAAGATAACATCTAGCAGTAGTTCCACCTGACTAGAACTATTGAAAACATGCGAGTGCGGGAAGGGAAGGAATGGCACGGCTGTATCTTGATCAAAAGTAGAATAAAGGACCGTTTTCAGTCGTCACCGGAGGCACAGATGGCATCGGCAAAGCCTATACCTACGAATTGGCCAAGAGGTTTGATCTTTGATCTTTCCTGGAAATATTGATCTTTGATCTCTCAGAGGCATCAAGAAATTCGTGCTCATCGGAAGATCTGCACAGAAACTGAGTGATGTCAAGGGATATCTGGGTGAGATTTTCTCTATTTTCAGTTGTTTTTCACTACTCTTCACTCTTCGATTATTATGCGTCCCATTCAATTATTCCTTCAGAATTGAACCACAACGCTGACGTCAAGACGTATCTCTTCGACTTTGCCAAGGACGACTACAACAGACTGAGGGCATTCATCAACGCCATCGATGTCGGATTAGTCGGTGAGTGAAGGAATCTCTTCATTCGCTACGTGTTCATGAGTCAAAAGGACTGGATGATCTTTGATCTCTTACAGTCAACTCCGTCGGAGTTGGTCGTGAGAATCTGGAGAGATACGGAGACAATCCCGACGCTGATTCGATGATCATGAGAGTGAACGCCCTTGGATCCGCCGAGGTTTGATCAATGACCGGACCATGCTGTGAATCGGGGGGTTGATCTTTGATCTCTGTCAGTTCCTCTCAATGGTTCTTCCGACGATGGAACGACATGGAGGAGGACAGATCGTCGTTCTCTCTTCTAGTCAGGGTAAGAAGCTAGTGATCTTCGACGATCTTGTACTAGAAGTTTCCGTTCGTTCCTACTTTATGTGTTGTAAATCATAGATTATCGGATCTTGATGTTTCCCAGTGTAAGAAACTGACAGTAAATGTAGAGATAGAGATCGAAGACAGAACCAGTTTATTCAGTGCAAAAACACATACCGAAATTCAGGGACAGTTGATCGAATGATGATGATCTTGCGCGATGATCTTTGATCTTTCAGGCTTCCGTGTCATTCCCGGTCTGGCAACATACTGTGCAGCCAAATCAGTGATGTCCTTCCTCTCTGAGGCAATCGATCGGTACGTCACAATTCATTCAGCAGATTGTTCACAGACAATCAAGATAGCTCTCTGGAATCACAATTATCAACAATCAATCCATTCCAGTGAATACAAATCCATCCGCGTGCAGTGTCTCACTCCCGCTCTCGTCGCCACCAACATGACCTACTACAAGGTTATTGATTTATCTGTCCGAAAGTATATTAAGCAGCAGTTGCGAGATATATTAGAAACGTTACTGAAATGAGTGATTATGATCCGCATTCAAAACAGAGAAACTCTCTACAGAACTCGGAGATGTTCGTAGTAACTGCGGATACATTCGCCCGAGAGGCAGTTTCCACTCTTGGACTAGTGAGAGTCACCACTGGATGCTTCAACCATGAGATTCAAGTAAGTCGAACAATTTCATCCATAATTTCCTCGGTTATGTGAAATAACATAGGATATTTCTGAATGCTATTGATGAGATCACTTCTTTGACCTACCGTACCTTCTACCATCACCTACCGTATTCACTCAGATGCTCTGTCGTCATCTTCTTCCCTGGACGATTCTCAAACACGCCATCATGCCCGTCTACTGGCTGCAGCAGAGGAGACTCGATCAGGTGAGATCAAAGATCAATTAGGCTGAATGAGTTGATCATCTCAATTCTAAAGATCAAAGATCATCTTCCCTTTCTAGCTGCACGCTCAGACGAAGAAGGATGCACACATCACAATCGCTCCTCGATCCTCCGCCGTTGCGTAGAGGAGCTCAAAGATTATCCATACCGTACCCTTTATCCTTCCCTCTGGCTACCGTAGATCTCCTCGAGTTCGTGTCCTGCACTTCGTATCGATAAATGACTTCATATCAGCCGATTCTCCTCATTGAATACAGTAGCATTGGGAGCAGAGTACTAAAAGGCGGATGGGTTGACGGATGCGACCGGGCAAAGTGCCAGAGATGAGGTCTCACGCGGAAGTACGTGAATACTGTGTTGTAAGGATTAAGGGGAGACAATTTTCGCTCCAGAGTTTCTGCAGTAATTTGGAGTTCGTAATAGACTTTTAGTTATCGATCTAAAGCAATACCGATTAGAGTCTGGTATTGACCCTCGACTAGGCTACTCTCGTTACCATAAGTCTCTGTGCTTTACACCATTCAACATTGCGCGTAATGACTTGCTCCAATTACTCTCGTTTGCTTCGTTATAGACTGATCCGGGAAACCGTGAACGGTCCATGCGTATGGATTCTAAAGGAAATGGGAGCGGCGCTTCCTCTTCCGGTCAAAAGTATTCCGATTGAGATTCAGATAATATAATCATTTTGCACTGCACTCCTCTGAAGAAAAGTACGGTAGTCAAATAGTCAAATAGTCGACTTTCCTGATACTTGAGGAAGGGGGAATCAGGGTCTTCTTTGGGACGAGATAAGGCACGAATCTAGAATGGGATACACGGGGGTACTGTACTCGAGGGATACAGTACCTGAGGAAGAGGGAATCAGGGTCTTCTTTGGGACGAGATAAGGCACGAATCTAGAATGGGATACACGGGGGTACTGTACTCGAGGGATACAGTACCTGAGGAAGAGGGAATCAG
>LS541751.1:5024-35428 GCA_900490775.1 Pristionchus maxplancki
CCAGGCCAACCAAGCCCTCTATCCCTCCGGGGTCGGTAAATTGGTAGTAACTTCGGTTGCGAAGAGGTAACGTGCCCTAGAAGCATTGGGAAAGCAGGGTATCGTATTCCCATCGAGCAAGTCGGCCCACCGACGAGCACCACCTAGCGTAGTCGAATTTCGACAGTAAAATCGCTTGATGTGGCCGCATTTACCTTTTAACTGTTTCATAATTACGCACTTCTCGTAGATAGTATTCCTCTCCATTCCATCGATCTTCTCTCATAGTGCGCGGTCGTATCGAAATGGTGGGAGACTTAGAGTCAATTATATTCGGTCAATCGTATTCTTTTAGACTCAAGTCGGACCTCGTCATTTCCGTCTTCATAGCTCCATTCTCCTGAAGGAAGGAGCAACAAATACTGAACTGGTACGAGAAACGAGATTATCGAGATACTGTAACTACAGTACTTTTCAGTTGTCGTCGCTCGATTACTTCACTGAGACACTGAAGAGTGGCAACATGCCGACTCAAATCGATCCGGAATTGGTGTGTCATGTTGATCTCTATTGATACTGTGGATTACTGTACCCTCAATTACGGTATTGATACTCAGATTGGCGCCTTCATTGGAGTCGTCAGTGAGAAAAGCAAGAAGATGGAGATCCGGTAAGATATCGTATCACACAATATTGAAACGATCTCCTTCTTATCCCTGATCTCGGTCATAAATAGCGAGAGATCACGTGAAATGGAGAGAGTCAGATTCGATTTCTCGTCAGCATGTCCTCTCTCTACGTGCTCCTTCGTCTTCTCCGCATCAAGAAAAAGCCAACGGAAGAGTGCTCGTCACTGATTCACACGTTAATCGATAAGGTACGGTAGATGAGAGATACGGTATTCCTCTCATTAAATACTGCATCCGGATTACTGTACTCTCAGGGTGTCCTCAGTCTCTTCGCTTCGGGAGTTGCTGAAGATAACAGCGCGTGAGTAATGGAGATCAAAGATCAAATGAAGGAAGATGTTTGTTATTGTGGTCGGTGCTCGACCGACCCCTAGGGATGACACGAGAGAGGGGAAATGAGAAGGAAAAAACTCTTTTGGCACCGGGCCAGAAATCGGACAACAATAAGTCAGAGATCAAAGATCAAATTCAGGATGCGAGTGACGTGCATCGAAGGAATTCGCATGGTCACTAAGGTAGGAAATGATTTACTTTTTGCTTGTAACTTCTCTTGTTGATCAGAATTAGTTTTGACTTTTACAATGGGTATCCAATTTTTATCCGTAAGCTGAAGATGGAAAATGGTCACTACTCCTTTCAGGGATGTGAGGGAATCTGTCGAAAGGAGATTGTGGAGTCGGGAGTGATCGAGGCCATTGCCGTTCGAGTAAGAATCTTTCACCCTTTCTCTCCTTCTCTCTTTGGTCAGAAAGACGAGAGAGCATGTAGAATGAAGAGACGTATATCACTCCTTTCATCTTCACTCCTTCATTCTTCTAGTTGGTCGCCCTCTCTCCTCGATTCAGTCAAGCCGCGTCGAATACTGCGATGGATTGCTGCCGCGATATGATCGACAGCGAGGATCACAAGCAGACGGTGAGTCAGCTACCGTATCCACTAGGAATATCCATCGAAATCGAAAACTGATTTTTCTTCATCAGGCGGTGCACTCCATCATATCGACAATTGCAAGTGAAATGCGTAGCGGTGACGAGATCGTTCACAAGGTATCAGTTGTATCATTCGAAAAATTATCTCTCACTTTCAGTACCCACAATTAGAGTAATGCTGATCTCTCGTTCAATTGTCTTCTCCAGCACGCCTTCCGCACGATGTTCAAGCTCAAATTCTCGATTGGCGATCTGGATGAAGTCATTCCACTCATCCTCGATGCACTCATCAATGGAAAGGACGAGATGATGGTGATGTAAGAGGAATATCTTGATTATCTTGAATATCTCCATTTCGCAATCTCACTCTCTTTGGAGAGAGATCGCGAAAGAAAGAGTCAGATCATTCTTTCCTCACCTTCGTGATGAGCAAAATCCCCTTTTGCAGTGCAGGAGCTCAGCTCATCAACAATCTCTTCGAAACCGGTAATTCATCATCTTGAATTCCTTCCTGCTAATCTTCATTTCAGCATCAATCGATGAGAAGGAGCGTGACTTGGCATGGGATAAGATCTGCACTCGACCCGCACTTATGGATGCTATCGTCAGTTCTCTCTTCTCATTTCCCCATTCTTTCGCATTTTTACGACAAGAAACTCACTCATGGAATACATTCGTCACTCTTTCACTTGCAGAATCATGCATTCGACTGTGATTTGCCGTCCACTCGTCGCAATGTTACATGGACCGTCACCCACATCGCGTACCTCGGCTGGAACGACAAGCCTAAGTGGATCGACGTTATTCTCGAGGTATCGATTTGCTTGACCTGCCGTACTTATACAGTACTCTCTTCAGTCGAAGCCAATGATCGATCGAATGACGCAGCTTCTGGTTGGCAAGAGAGACGAGAATAACTGGGTAACTCATTCTACCGTACTCCCCTCTACCGTAATCCTCCCAATCGATCAGGTATGGGAGATCGTCGCTCTCTGTTTCATCTCTCTCGATTGCCATCCTCGTCCTCTCCTCCAGTCCGCTCTTCTCGACAGCGGTAGGTCGTGAGTGCGGTGGGTCGAAGAAATGACACTCTCGCAGGTATCCTCGTCTCTTTCCTCGAGAAGGCTGACGATGGTAGTCTGATCACTGATCGGTGGTCTCCATCGGTCCGTGAGGTATTGATCTGTGATCTTTGATCGTTGAACTCTCAATTCGCTCAGATCCTCGCTCGTATGATGAAGAATCGTCCCGATCTTCTTAAGCAGCTGGAAGAGGTTAGTGAATTGAATTCCCCCCTCTTTCTATTCTAGATAGAATCTCGTTGTAAATGTTTGTTTGCATAGGAAATGAGTAGATAACGTAGATTTTTTACACTAATTTCGCACCACCAATCTTCTTCTGAATCGGTCTTCTGATTGTTTCCTTCTTCCAATATCAATGAGAATTTATTGATCCCTTTACAGGCTGGACTCGCCCACCTCATTCCCATGAACAAGATCACGAAATAGGACCTGCACAGAAGATCACGACAGATGATTTTTGATCTCTGGGCCGATCCGACACGAATAAAGTTCCTAAAATAAGATTGTATACATGCCAGTCAAACATCGAAAAAACATTTATCTTCCTTTCCGTCCAAAGTGTTCTATTTTACTAACTATTAAAAACTGAGCTAATGAAGGACTGAGTTGACAATTATACTCTCTGTCTTCCCGTCTAGGAGACTTTGTTTAGCAATCAAGATATTCATCTTTCTTTTCTTCTAATTTGTTGCCAGAATTCAGGAATTTCATTTCTCTGTGCAATCTTAAATTGCAATATAAAAACGGATACAAATTCGAAATTGATCATCATAACAAGAATGAGGCAAAAGATTCGATCAGGATGAGATTCGAACTCACGCGGGCAGAGCCCATTGGATTAGCAGTCCAACGCCTTAACCACTCGGCCACCTGATCACATGAAATGCTACGTCAAAATATGGCCTAAGTGTTACAAACCTCTGATCCACTGTTTGCCTTCATTTCCAGCCAAATGATGTATACGAAATCGTGTAATTCATTACAATTTTATTGTCAGATATCGAACGTCGCAAATGAAATACAGAAAGCGTGCGGGAAATTGCGTAATAGAAAATGGCAAAAGACAGCGAACCGGCGTTTGTGAAACCGGGAGATGGAGGGGAAGTGCGAAGGGCAGACGAGAAAAGGCAGTGAAAGGAAACAATCTGAACTACGAATTATTAGCGAGCTTAGCCGAACTAGAAATCGAATTATGGCTAGTTCTACGACTGTCACTATTATAGATACGATGAGATGACTCGATAGAAGAGAAGGACAAAGAGGGATGAATATTGCTAGCGGACGGACCCAGTAAGCGGTGACTAGAAGATTGCATACAAATTATGAGCAAAGAAAGTATTAGGAATGGAACTATGAGGTATCGACGGGGTTCTTCGGTTCTTCAATTACAGCCAGAGAGAACACTAGGGCACGGAAAGGGCATTGTAGTTACTCAGTTCGAGCTTGTTTGGGAGGGACGGGCATTTCATCGAAGTTGCACACTTCCGAACAGGGTCGGACGCCATCGAGAACGAGTTCGCCTATCTTCTTCGCATCGAGATGACCATTCGAACGGACCTGACGAGAGATTGGCATTATTCTCACATAATTATCATTTCCAAGAAAGAAGAGGAAGGGGCGTCGTTAGTCTATCCCTCCTCTCATTTGTCTAGACGTCTCCCCTCTCATTCTAGGAGTACCCTACCCCGACTATCATATCTCCATTGTTTGCTTCTCCCGTCTCACACATTGAGTAACGGTCAGTTTCCCACAATCACTCGAGGCATTTTCAAGTGGTCACCCATCTCTGCCCATTGAATCTCCCCAATGATTGAGGTTGGAGGGAAAGGCAATCACAAGCTAATGGGGCTACGAAACGAAATAGGATAAAAACTAACCTTGCGGGCGCGTTTCCTCTTGAGGTTCACGCGATTGCCATACCTGGAAACAAATAAAGTTAGTTCGAAGTCGAAATGTTTCAGAACGATTGACCCAAAAAATGAGTGCTCACTTTCTCTCCCTCCTCTCCAGTGTGAAGTAGAAGGAATACGTCTTCGAGTGACGATACCTACAATTTATGGATAAGATTGTCTTCAATTAGCCAAATATTGCGAGCGAAAGGGAGAATCATTATTCAAACAAGCATACCACGGCCTCAATGAACTGCATCCGACCGTCGCCTTGCCAGACTTGCGCACGTACGCGTGCTGCAATTATATATTATGAACTGAGTAATTCGAGTCAGACTTTATCAAATCAATGAAGATCTCTTTTCTTCGACAAAAAAAAACTCTTCTCTTCGACACCTGACCTTGTTCATGATGCAGTATCCGTCCTCACCCATCAGACACTCGTAGGCGCGCAGTCTGAAAGATCAAAGATCAAGTAAGACTCCCTCAGTCGATGACCAGTCAAGTCTCGCATCAGAATTGTTTCTCTCGATGTCTCGCGCGCTCTCTTTCTCCCACTCTCTTGACCTGCTGAGAGGTAGCCGTAAAAGCCACCAGTGATCATAAATGATAAGGAGAGTCAGGGATTCTTCTTCCGTGCCAGGTAGGAGGGAATCACTGTCGAAACAGGGACTAATGATAAGGAGGAAAAGAGACGAATCAGCAAATTCGTCGTAAATGCTACCTCGAATCGGCTCGATCTCTTCCCAGAATTGATAAGAAAACATCGAATCTGCAGTTCAGAGCCGAAAGAAGGTTTGTCAGCATGATAGACAGTCCCTCGTCTCGTTTCGAACCTTCGATCACACTTTCAAATGTTGCAAAACGATTCGTTTCCGTGCCAGTCTCTCTCTCTCTCTATCAACCCCCCAGGGCGTTTGTATACAGTCATGACCGATGTCTAAACACACTCGCAAAGTGACTCTAAGATAGGAGAGGGGAATGACTAATCCGGCAGGGGTTACGCTTACAGAGAGAAGGAAAGTTGATACGGACAGTATGTAAGCCCCTTCAAGAGGTGTGAAGATTATGGCACGAAGTTGATTAGGAATCGAAGAGGCCCGAGGGTAAATAGCACGAAACTGCACGAAGACAGTCGACTAGAGACCATAATTGGACTGCTAGGGATATGGTGAGACCCTTAGAATCTTTTGCGTGCGCTTCCTAGAATCTATTTTTGCTTCAGAATGCTCTATCTTTACTCAGAATCCTCGTACTTCCAAAAACACTCTTCTTCCGGTGCTACTCTTCCATTCTCCTCTCTAAGGCTCTCTGATAGTTCGGGTAAACATCCTGAAGCGGGGCGAGTCGAATTCCTCGAGATCATGCATTCCTCGGCGGATCTCTTCCCTCCCCTTCGATTGATTGCGGAAGAAGAAGAGAAAGAAGTTTGTTTGTAGTGATAGAAGCCAACAGAAGCGGAGAAAGGGCACCGAGTACTAGAGAATTCGAGCTATTTATTGAATTTCGAAGCTTGAAAATTGGATCGAACAGGTGTCAAACTGCGCTGTTTCAATAGAATCTGGCTGTCAATCAAATCGCCCATTCTGATTCATCTCCTCGTGTACGTACATCACACTTTCTTCTTCCCTTCACATACTTTCAGTGATGTTCTCTCACAAGAAATTGTTTGTACGCAACGTTTTGAGATAAGAGAGAAGCAACGAGGAATGAGCAATATCCTGCACTATAAAGTGTCCCGCTCAAGTTTATCGAGAGTCCGCGCAGAAATCAGAAGCGCAAGCCATCTTTCTTCCCCATATTCCCTCTCCTTCGCGCACTTTTGCATTGTTGGTGTTGTGCTTAGTGCATGTCTGAGAAAAGTTTGAAGGACTGAAGATTGCGAAGAGAAAGAATAAGAAACGAAGCGAGAGGAGAGGAGAAGCACATGATTTTCTCACTCGACGGAAACGAACATTTTTTGCGTCCTTCCTCAACTGACACTTAGTGGTTCCCCCATGCGAACTTTGAACAAGAGAAAGAAGAAGAGAAGAAGAAATGAACGGCATTTGAGAGGCTGTGAGAAGAAACGCAATAAATCCGAAGGAAACTCGTGATTCGAGAAGGTTTTGAGATGAACACTGACTTGACTCTTTCAGCGATGAGATTGAATGAATACTGAAGACAACTCGTTGAATTGAGCTCCAATTCGTCCGTTCTCACGAATATCTCAACAACGTTTATTCATGGAGTTCAAGGATTATAAGTACCTTAGGTGTGAGATCGGAGATAGTGTAAGTGGCTTTTAGCTGCGAGCTCTCTGGTATCTGGAAGAGAATTCATCAGTATCAATGTGTAACCGTAATATCGTTGTGATCAATTTCTCCTCGATATCATATCAATGATATGTCTCATCATCGATGGAGAAGAGAAGAGAAACTGTGATGGACTTGCATCATCACAATGAAATCACTCCGAAAAACATGACTAATCATTACTGAGATAAAGGAGGAAGGCGCCTCTCTCCATACCCTTTCGCCCCTTCCCCTCCCTTCCCTCTACTCTTCCTCCTCTATGCTTCTGAGCCCCCTGATAAGTATACCTGACAGGCAATGAGAATGAGTGTGAAGAAAAGAAGAGAAAGCTGTCATACTAATCAGATTCATTGACACTATCGATCCCCTCCTAGGAAGGTTTCACAATTGGATCAGTCGAATGACATCTACACGAATCTACGAGAATGATTCATCGTCAACAGTTTCCAGAAAAAGTTTCAAAACAAAAGAATAACCTCAGGAATTGGAGGTGCGACGACGAGAAGAGGAAGGAGTAACAAGAGATAGAGATGCATCTGAAATGAGGATACTGTAGACAGGGTAAGTGGATACGGTAGAACAACGAGGAAGCTACAGCCAACTGGCAACAAGGTCCTATGACGGTCCTATGGCAACAAGGTCCTATGACGCAATACGCATGAATGCGGGAACACCGGGAGGGTGGTTCTAGTAACCCGATCGGTCCTTCTGGACTGTGTTTGCTGAACGTATAGCCCATTCGTGCTATACTATGTAACTATACTCGAGCGTGAGAAAGCAACAGGCAGAGTCAGAAGGAAGTCTAATGACTGAAGGGAGACCAGGGGTATTGTTCCCCTTCGAGACAAGCAAGGAAGAAATGAAAAATGGAATCTGAAGCATGTGCTGAGTGCAGAAGATGCACGGATTCATCTCCTCTCCTCGCGAGAGTTCTCCCCCCCCCCTTCCCCCCTCTCAATGCCCCGCCCCCTCCCTTCCACTCCCCATCTCGAGTGATCACTTTCTCTCGACACGATGGTTAGCGTACGGTAAATGGAGTGGAGGGAACTGTCCAAGGACAGGTAGTGGAACTGTACGGGGGAAGGGACGACCACCCATGAGAGTGACCCTACTTTGGTTCCTTCTTTTTGGTTTTACTTTGATCTATGATGAATCTTGAGCACTCATCTGCACTTTCTGAAGGAATTGGTTCTTGATCAGCATTGATCTACCATTCAATCACCCTGATCAGGTAATTATCTTCACTCAAAACACTCAAATTGATGTTGTTGCCTGTTCAATCAATGGAGATGGGGAAATCAGAGGCCAAAGTCATCGGAAATCAGTCTGATCACACTGACTCATGCATAAGCTCGATCGGAACCAAAGGCAGACGATATAAATGACTGACTCAGTCATGAAACTGTCTGGTGCTTTCGAAATTCTGCTCGTTTTCCTCATTTGCAGGCTTCTTTCGCATATTTTCCATTGAAAGTGACCATTGGATGAATGGAGAAGCAGCTAATTATTCGTCTGTCTCATTGGTGGGGGCGCAAAGATGAGTAATCGAGCTCGAATTGACCTCTCCATTCCTCTTATTATTCCCTCGCTTTTCCTGACAGACGCCCTTTCGCCTCTCCTTCTCTCCCCATTCTTATGGGTCATGCCCTTTACCGTTATTCTTGATTGTTTGGCGTTTTCTGCAAGTTTTCTCTTACTCACTCTCCTTCGACTAGTTTCCCTCGAGGAACTGTTTCAATTGTCTCAGTGGCACTGACTCATTCCGCACTTACTCATTGCTCGTTTGTGCTATCGCTCTCCTCATTGCTCCTTTGCATCAGCACCGAAGACATACGAGTTCAATAGTCGTTACATTCTCTAGTGTCTCCATTAACCGCCAGAGGCACACGCAACACTAAACCACAGTGTGCTCCTCCTCTCTTCCTCTTTATCTGAATCTCCCCCTTCTCCTTATCGCTTTCTTCCGATCAATCTCCCTCTTCACTTCTTCTCAACCCATCGATTATTGATGGGGCGGCTTTTCGGGTGTTTGCTTGAACGCGCAAATTTGGGGGCGAAATTCGTCACTGTCAGTCGTCTTATGACGTCGTGAGAGAAGGTGGTTAAGTCTGTGTTATCTACTCCTCCCTTCCCTCCTCCCTCATTTCCACTCCGATCCTATCACTGATCTGTCCAATTATTTCTCCTGATAATGAGTCTTTCTTCACTCATTATCAGTTGTGATTAGTCGTCCTTCTCTCTCTAGATTGATCTCCCATTTGAGTGCAGGGAAGCCCAATGAGAGACCAATCTTCGTCCATTTCCCTCCTCCGAACCAGTAAAACTAATAATAATCGTGACTGGACAAAGTGCCCACAGTGTTTGTCCATCTCTCACTCCATTTTGTTAATCAACTGCCCTCTTCCTTCCATTCTTCTCCTCTCCTCCTTCCCCCCATACTTCTGCCCGACAAAGACATCGATTCCGTTGCAATCCCCATTGTTCGAGCACTCTCGCATGATTATGTTCCCTCCTACGGACTTTGGAATCCTCGAATCTAGAGGTTTCTCCCCTGTCGCATACTCCTTCTTTCCTTCCTTTCTCTTGATGATAAATCGCTGTGTCTTCTTCATTCTTCTCTTCTCCTTCTCTTCTTCATCGTTGTTGAACTTTGCATCGATTGATGAATCAGTCGATTCTTGAGAAATCCCTCCATTCAGGTCCATGGGAAGGAGGAGAAAGTGAGAAAGAAGAGAAGAAGAGATGTCGTCGATCAGAAAACCGACGTTGTCGAGCAAAAGCTCGTGTGAGTTACAGTTTCGCAAATAATTAATTAGCAATTAACGAGATACGTTCGAAATTCGGGTTGTCGCCTCTTCATTTCACACACTCTCTCGCCGGTCAGAGAAGCGAGTGTATGTGTGGAAGAAGAGACGGCGTCCCGTATTTAGAATTCTAGAGAGGAGTATCGTGCAGTGGAAAGATCAAAGATCAATCCTTTCAGCCTATGGCGGTCGTCTCAAGTCTCCTCGGAGTGGGAACAGCTTCGACTATGACCAGATGTACACTGTGATGCAGAAGGGACATTCGGTAGGAGGACTTTCTTCGGTTTTCAGGATTTGTATCAGTTTATAAATGTTGACGATTTATCTGATGAAAGCCTGACGAAATGCTTCCTTCAGGTTGTGAAGCATTCCCTGCTCAAGAAGATGGATAAAGAGCAGAAATTGCTGACCCTCAACACAGAAACACGACAGGTCAGTGAGATCTATGATAGCTGATCACAGCTCAAATTTCGCTTTTCAACTCTCTGTCCTTTAGCGTTTTCCGTTATGATCTTTCCATGAATCAATCATCAGTAATTGCAGATCTGTCTCACTAGCAAAGTGAACAACTCCGTGATGACTCTCGATCTACGATATGTGAAGGAGGTTCGTCATTAGTCTTACTCAAAACACTGGTCACGGTTTATTTGCTATCTCTGATTGCTAGTGTGTTGCGGAATGAATAAATAAGTAGCTAGTGGCTTTAAAAGAATTTAGTCATCATCATCTATCTTCCAGGCGCACACTCTCGACTACAAATTGCATGGAGTTGGAGTGACGGACAAATGGGTGAAGGACAAGGCAAGTTCATTCTGATTCAGCCTATTTCCCAATCTCGATTATGCCTTTCCAATATGCTTCACGCACATTTCATCACCGTCTTCTTTGGCTATAGGATCTTAGGGCGTGCCAGCCAGACTAATTGGGATAGTAATAATTCATAATTGCAGGAATTGAAGCAGGCGAATCCGATCCACGTCCTTCTCATTGCTCACGGCCACTCATTCAATGTCTCCTACTGGATTCTCTATTGTCAGTTGCGATCAGTTTTCAATCAAGAGGGTTGTTGAAAGGTGCAAATTCCATAAGCCTTCATGAGATATGCTTCAGTCATCGACCAGGGAGGCGCGGCTGCGGTCTGGGCGACGGGCATCAATGCGATCGTTGCTGAGACACTCGGTTAGTTTCCATTTTCGTAATCTCAGTAATAAGCTAGAACAACTGCAAAAAGCTAAACAATTGCGATAAAATTACTGTTTCTAAATTATATTTTTTCCAGCTGCTCCCCATCCGATGGTGATCAATCGATGGATGAAGAAGCAGTTCAACACACTCGCTCCCAACAACAACCCGTATGCAGCCAACATGTAAGCTGATTGAATCAATGTTGTGTTCCAGCAAGACAGCCATGTAGGCGAGATATAGATCTCACTGTGAGAGAATGGCCAGATCCTTGTTACATGGCTAGCTCAACTTACCTCATTTAGGATCTCGATGAAGCACATGAAACCCTTCACTCAGACTACCCTGCAGAGCAAAGTGCAGTCAAAGTTCCTTCAGGAGCTCATGAAGGTATGTTTTGAGCCTAAATGTGTTGGAAAATGTTAAAATCTCAGCCGAACATGGACTTTGTCGATTTCGATCTTGCGACACGAGCGGTGATCAACCATAATTCCCCGGTTAGTGAAACTTTTTCGATTTTTTAAGGAAAGCTTGATAAGCATTTGATTCAGATCTTCACTCAATTCTTCCGCCTTCTCTCCGACGACTGTCAGAATGTGACCTTCCCCAACTTCAAGAGATTCCTCAAAGACATGCAGAAGGAAGACTTCGAAACGAAGGATTTCGACTACAGAGCGGGCGAATTGATAAGGAGGTATGGCTCTTATTCAATCCTTTGTACTAACATAACACGATGAAATCAGTGCAAAATTCAAATTTCCATTCTCAGGTTCCTTGCGGATCCGTCAATGCCGAAGCTCAACCATCTCATCGAGCACTCGCTGACCATCAATCAGGTATGGAATGTCTATATTTGCACCTAATCCTATGGTATTATCCACGCCTAACATTGCATTCTCCCCACAAAACTGAACATTTTTTCAGTTCATCGACTGGCTTTTCTCCCGCGAAAACTCACTCTTCGATCCGATGAACGAGAAGGTACGGTAGAACGGTATCCATCAATCAATAAATTTCTTTAGATCCTACACGACATGAAACGACCACTGTCGCATTATTGGATTGCTTCGAGTCATAACACGTACGAGTTATTTAGATATTATCAATGTTCAACCCATGCAATTCAATCCAAACGCAATCGAAATCAATCGGAGAAACAGCAATCGCGCAGAGGATAAGGAGGGGATTACGAGGGATAGTTGTGCATTACTTGTGTCTTCCATTTAGAGCGTACATTTCTCCGGATGATGAACAGAAAGAGTCTCGTTTGTCCGCGTTTCGACGCAAGTTCTGTCGCAAGATTTGTCCCATCATTTGTCCCATCAGGTCTGTCCCGTCCATCGAATATGTTTCGCATGAGTATCAATTGTCCGCCTCTCCTCTACTATCCCCGGATCTTTCCTGCGCTCTCTTTTGCTCAAACTTTCAGTAACTGTGCAATGTCGATAACTGTTGCTTCGCTGTAGCGGAATGAGTTTGTTTCTTCCCTTCTTGCGAAACGAATTTGTTCAGTTTCCAGTACGATGTGTTTAAAGTTGCAACTGATCTTTGATCTCTGCAGATACCTCACTGGAGATCAACTGAGGTCGGAGAGTTCACTCGATTCATACGCACGAGCACTGTTGATGGGATGCAGATGTATCGAATGTGAGTGGAGTGCTCAGAGATCAAAGATCAATCAGTAATTTCAGTGGATTGCTGGGACGGCACTCGCAAGAGCAACTCACAGGATGTGCTGGATATCGTCATCTACCACGGGTAAATAGCGCTTTTTTATCTTTGTCATTTACTTATGATCAAATGATAATGTTGTATTCATTGCAGATACACGATGACTTCGAAGCTGCAGCTTCGCGACGTTCTCTTCACCATCAAACACTATGCATTCATTAACAGCGAGTGAGTTACTCGATCCTTTAATTCCATTCTTGAAACATAGTTATTTCGTTGATGAAGAAACGAATCCAATTCCTTCCAGTTTCCCCGTGATTCTCTCGATCGAAGACAATTGTTCGCTACCAGCACAGAGGATTCTCGCCAGCGACATCAAGGAGATTCTCGGGGATCTGCTGTTGACGCAGCCGGTAAGTTTTTTGCTATCAAGTCCCTATATCCGATAGATAAAGCAAACTGAACTGCAACTTATTATCGTGTTTAGGTATCGAGAGAAGAAACTGAGCTTCCCTCTCCCTTCTCGATGAAGCGAAAGATCATCATCAAACACAAGAAACTGGCGATTGAATCGGAGGATCTGGCCATCTCGCCCAATGATGACTGTGAGTGCTTCTGAATGCTTTTCAACTGCTCATAACTGGAAATAATGCACCAATTTTCAGTCGTGGACACTGATCTGCTCGACAAGGAGTGCAACAAACGAGGAATTCTGCAGATGAGGAATCCCACCACCAATGTTGGTTTTGCTATTTGATTAAATTTCCATCGTTTTGTCTAAAAGAGGGTGTCGTTTCTTCATGTTTTCTGTTTCAGGAATGGACTCCTCACATCTTCGTTCTCTTCGCTGATCGATTGTGTTTCTCCATCGAATCGTACAATGAGAATGAGGTCAGTTTCAAAAGGAATTCATATTTGCCATTTTCTATTTGGGAGCAGTGAGAACACACTGTCTGATGCAATAATTTCGAAATTCTTTCTGAAATGTCATAATAATGTCGCTAAATATTGCAGAAGGGAATGCAAGAGGACTCCGTGAGTGTCATGGGCGACGACGACCAACCACCCGTCAGTATTTTACACATTTTGCTCTCATGATCTTCATTTTTTTTAAATATACGAACGTCGTAGCAAACAGTGTGTGTGGAAAGGAAACTTTTTGATAATTAAATAATCTTCAGGAAGAGCAACTGTCCGGTTTCGGTGTTCGACCAGAGGAGATGCATGTGACTGAAGAATGGTTCCACGGAAAGTGCGATAGACAGGTAAGATTACATCATCCTTTCCTCATTTCTAGATTCCGAATTGAACAAATCGTCTGAAACCAAGCCATTTTCTATTCCATTTCAGACCGCAGTGACCCGATTGAACGAGCAATTGGACAAGGGCAATGGCGTATTCCTCGTGAGAGATTCGACGATCTTCATTGGAGATTATTCCCTCTCTTTCCTCCACGAGGGAAAGGTCTACCACTGCAGAATCAAGACAAAGATGGTCGGAGGTGAGGCTCTATTGCATTTTTCTTATTGTTGTTGTTGAATGTTGAGTTTCAAAGAATGCATAATTAGCTGATATCGGAGCATTCGTATCGATTTCAGGTGAGAAGAAGTACTATTTCCTGGAGAATGTCGAAATGGATACGCTATTCGAGTTGATCTGTCACTACATGAAGGTGAGACAATTAGTACTCAAAGTTTATCCTTTTGTCGCAAAAGTCTCGGAAATTGGCATTTGCAGACGCCCCTGACCACTCCGAACTTCTCTGCTTCCCTGCAACAAGCCTGTCCTCAGCCGACGCCTCATCTCAATCAACCGTGAGTTTCGAATAGTTGAGCTCTTGACATCTTTTGTAGAAGAATGAAATAATAAGTCATCATTCAGATGGTTCTCACCAACGGCGACGAAGGAGACGGCTGAGGAGATGTTGTCCAAGGTAAAGCCTCTTTGTGGTTACTCCTAGTTGAACCAACATGAATAATCGCTGTCGCAGGTCCCCGAGGACGGCGCCTTCCTCATTCGATACTCCGGCACGGATCAGGCTGTATTCGTCATCTCAGTCAGGTCAGCTTTTCACTGCATTTCATCAATCCTCAATACTGCTCCATAGCAAATCAATGAGAATAACAAGTATGAATTCAGACTGGACGGTGAATATTGGCACTATCGATTGAAACGGAACGGTCGAATCTTCGTCGTCAATCAAACAGTCTTCGAGACTCTCAATCAGATCGTCGAGTATTACTCGAGCAGAGACTTCGCTCGAGGAACAAGTCTCAAGTTCCCGGTAAGATTACACTATTCATTATCTATAGATGATTATCTATTCTTCAACAATGGGATGGTAGGTGAACGAGAAGAACATCGATGCGTACGCTCTGAGTGCGGGAGAAGCAGCACCCGGCTGCTACATGGACATCACCACCTTCGACCAGAATGTGAGCGATTATCCGCTTTCCCTTTCCCTACAATTCGAGTTGTAATTTGGTTATGTTTCATATCTTGAATAATTCGATCGATCAACGTTTCGAAAACTATATACTCAGATCCAAGCTCGTTCTCTCCGTCCCTACGCTGGTGCCGCAGACGATCAATTGAGTTTCCCTGCCAATGCGATTATCACAGTGCTGAAGAAGGATGGAATCGCGTGGAGGGGAAAGTACGATGGAAAGGTTAATCTTGAGGTCTACTTCAACATTAATTCATTTTTCCAGGTCGGTTGGTTCCCTCCCACATACGTGCAAGAGATCTCGTCTACGGACAAGAAGGGAGGTGAGTGAACTTGCGCTTTTCCGATTTAAGACTAATCCTGATATTTTCCAGAGCAGAATGCATACGAGACGATCGAATTAGCAGGTGCCCTCGTGGAAAGAGTGCCGTTGAGTGAGAGCCATGATAGGTAAGAGGATTACTATTTACGACTTTAGTGCAGTAGGATATCGGATAAATTCGTATTCCTAATCACAGCGTTCTGACCCCCTTTGTTCTCTCCAGATAAGGGTGAACAAGGGAATTAATTTTTGAATTTTCCCGCGTAACCGTATTCGAACTGCAAATCACTTTCGTAATTTGAGATATCTCTGAAACATATCGCGAATACGGCAGCGCGGGAAAATTCAAAAATTAATCCCTTTGTTCAGAATGAGGATAGCGATATGTTTCAGAAACCTGTCAAGTTTCGAGTTTGCAGTTCGATATGTAAAGTGATACCCCCTTTTCTGTAGGGGTAGAATGCTGTGTAATGATCGTCATCATAAAATTAATATGAAGGGTTGGAAACTTGATAATTCCAGGCCGAATGTCTTGCGGATAACATACGCAGCGCAGCACTGGACTGGACGGCAGTACATGGTCAGCGCATCAAGTAAGTTTCGGCTTTCAAAACTATTGATTTTCAATGCGGCGACTCATGTATGTTTCACGTCCACATCAAATGTCATACATATGTCACAATGTAGTAAACCTCGCGTACGGAATTGAGTAGAGAATTCTACATGATACTATCTATTTCAGCCACGGAAGACGCCGATGATTGGGCGAATATGCTGACGGAGATTCTGAGGACAGCCAATGAGAAGGTATGTAGAAGGAGAACACGACTCTCTCATGAAATATATTCCCAGATCTCTCATCTGAGAACGAAGGAGAAAACAGCGAAGATCGCCTCCGAATTGAGTAATCTCGTCGTGTACTGCCAAGTGAGTACAGTATCATAGACATGGTAGGGTAGAGTGAAAATCTCAAACGGATCAGTTGGAAAGTCTGATCTACTGATATTGGATAAAGAAAGGTTTCTATTCAGGCCGTTCCCTTCAATCCTTCTCGAATCAAGGAGAACTCCTTCTATGAGATGTGCTCGTTCTCAGAGAGCAAATTGGAGAAGATTCTGGAGAAGGTTTGTTGTTCTTCATTGAGCGAAGAGGTGTAGTAGTCTAAGGCGCCCTCCCATTCCATCCCACACGGGTTCGATTCCCGGCCGTGACACCGCCTCCGCCCCACCAAGGCGCCCGAAAGGGGAATTGGTAGTTACTAGATCACGCGGTAAAGTAGGTCCGAAGAAGAGATTAGGCCCACCGGACTGAATTGGCATTTAATTGTTCACTGGCCCAGCAGTGGCGAACCGCAGGACGCAAGTGCCTAGAATAACGGTGTCACCTTTACCTTTACCTTTTCCATTGCGCTTGTACTAGCAAATAATCAATGAAATCCTAATTCTGTAAAATTTGAGCATTCAATGAAACATAACGGAGAGATTTCATTGCAGGGTCTCGTGCAGTTCAACTCTCGTCAGCTCTCTCGTGTCTATCCACAGGGATCGAGAATCACCTCCACCAATTTCTCGCCCATCCCAATGTGGAATGCAGGCTGCCACATGGTTTGTTGATTACGATGACACTATGCTTCGGTTATGCTTCAACGATACTCCAAATTTGGATGTAATCCGTTTGCAGCATTATGAGAAACTATACTGTTTCACAAAATGATATCAATAAAGTTGATGAATTCAGGTTGCGCTCAACTACCAAACAGGAGACAAGGCCATGCAGGTACTTCATTTTTTTCTTCTCGAAGATTGCCAATACTCTGAATACTGCTGAAGCTATCTGATACTAATTGTGCACTTCTCTCAGGTCAACAATGGCAAGTTCCTTGCAAATGGTCGATGTGGTTACGTCTTGAAACCAACGTACATGCTTGATGAATCATTCGATCCGCTCCAAGGAGGAAAGGTTAGTGTCATTCCTCCTGATCTACTTCTTTGTCTTTTTAAAATGTCATACAATCAACCAATTTCCTTCAGGTGAGCACGTCCGCCCCCATTCTCATGACCATTCGAGTCATCGCTGGTCGTCATCTATCGAGGAAGGACAAGAACAAGGGCATCTGCTCGCCCTTCGTTGAGGTATTTCCATCGGCTGTTCCGTCAGTAAAAGGCTAGAAACGAAGCATATTTATTCTAGATCGAAGTTCTGGGTCTTTCTTGCGATGAGAAGAGTGTGAGGACCAATACTATCAGTGAGTTGTTGACATACCTTTGAATTTAATTACTGATTCAAAAAAGCAACTTTGTTCCTTCAGCCTCAAACGGTCTGAATCCCTTCTGGAACGAAACGTTCACATTCCCCGTTCACTGTCCCGAGATCGCCCTTCTCCGATTTGTGGTATGTTTCATCGGTTGAAAAGAGATTGAATCAACGATTCACCAATAATACATCTACGACAAGGATTTATAAAATAAAAATATATTATTCAGGCTGAAGACGGTGACTTCGTCGGCCCGAAGACTGATCCCTTCATCGGACAGGCTGTTTTCCCCGTGGATTGCATTCGCCCGGGTTAGTTTCTCGTTCTCGAGTCGTCTTGCTGAACTGTGTTTCAAGCAAGGTAAAGAAGAAGGTATTGCAGGCTACCGTTCAATTCCCCTCAAGAACCAATACGCTGAGGAACTCGAACTATCCTCGTTGCTCGTCCACGTTGAATTGACGTATCTCGGAGGAGAGAAGGACAAGAGCGCCCATGCTATCATGCAGGTTTGTAGTCTGAATGAGATTTATGGCAGACTTTGAGACATGCGATAGCGCGTTACTACTTTCAGGCGAATAGATCAATGTATTACATCGCCAACAATCCTTACTCGCCCTCTCTTCAGAAGATGTCTTCAATAGAACAGGTACAACCATTATTATTGATAGTCCAACGTATTGTTGATAGTAGCAGAGAGTAGGTAAGTCCCCTATTAAACCATCATTTTCAGAAGACGGGCCCTTCTCGAAACAGTTCCTTGGACGTTCCTCCTGCAGCTGAAGCGCCCATTGCACCGAGAGATAGGAACCAATCTGTTGATGATGAATCAATGTAAGAACTATTCCACCATCTTTCACAATAATAGCCCCATTTCAGTTCGAGTAAGAGCCCTTCTGGAAAGAAGAACGGGAAGCCAATCTTCAAGAAGATTTTCAGCTTCGGTAGTAGAAAAGACTCGAATTAGATATTATTATAATATTATTATGAATTATTTTGAATGTAGTGCAATAGCTAGCGTTTTGTTACATGCAATCAAGAGTATTACTTATCGCACTCGTTGTAGAGTCCATATTTTGTACTTACTTTGACTCCTGCCAATTCGATCAATCTGCTATGAACATCCTTCGAATCTAGTCAACTTCTCCAATAGCATCGATTCACTTTTGGTCTCGCTCAGGTCTTCACTTTATCAGTATTTGTTCTTGCTAATTTCGATATTTTCCGAGATTTTTCTCGTCGTCAGAAATTCCGATCCCGATTGAAAATGCTTGTACATTTCACACGATGTTATGGTCACTTTCTGCAGTGATAAACGGTTATAAAGAAAAATGATTACAATGCAGAATATATAATCAGAAAGTAGTGTAGTTTGAAGACAGAATATAAGATTCCCTCGACAAAATATAAATTACAGTCAATTGGTGTATGTGATCTCTTCAACTATTAGTCAGCCTGCTTCAATGGACTTGTTACTACAGCGTTCCTCTTTCGTCTCCTCAATAAACCAATCTGCTCAGCAAATTGAGAGGGCTCACGAGCTAATTTACACTTCCCTTTCTTTTCCAGACGATCAAACGATCATCCACTTGGCTAACGCTGAGATAAGAATGGTGAATATAATGCATAGCTTGTCCACGAATAACCCCTATTATTCGTTTCATTCCCTATTTCACACCTCACGCCACTGTTACACAATCTGATTTGATTTATTGCATTACAGCTGTTTAGCAAGTTTGTCTCGACGATTCAGTGGGAACAATACACATGTTTCGCTGCACTCTTCCCTCGTACTGTCGGTTATCAGCCCCTCCCTCTTCCCTTCGATCTCTCCCTAGTCAGAGTGATTCCTCTCTCATCCTGATCACGATCATTCAGCGAACAAAAAGGCGTGGGAATCGTTGATAATAGAGGCCATTCACGTGCTTTTCTCCTCCTTTTCCCCAAAAGGGCGAATACCGGATAGAGGGCCAAAGAACACGAACAACACGCTCAACCAACGAGGAACATGCACCTGTGACGTTGCGACTTCCGTGGTTTTTATGTTCCACGTGGACTAGGAAATGATTCACCCATCTAAATTAGGCCATCGTAGATCACAATTGCCGGAACTTACTCACTGTTCACAGAACACGTTCAGTCGTGTGAATATTCTGCAAAAAAAAAGTTCTCAGCCGATTTGCATTCAAAAGTAGGCCACAAAGTGAAGTGGGTCTCTCTTCCAATTTTCCCCTAGAAAATCACGCAAGGACCTTTCGCAAACGAGGAACTACAATTTTCGTTCTGTTCTCTGTTCCGGATTGGGCGTCACCCTCCTCATTCTGCACTCAAGAGGCTCTCACGACGTCACGACCTTCCAAATTCTCACCGTCTGCATTCCACCCGACGTCACGCCCCATCCACATCAATCATCCTTGCATGTTACCAAAACAGCGCCAGACCCAGACCATTCTTTGGCTCTTCCACGCAGTTCCTTCCATCCTGCAGATCACATTGTTTGCTCAACACAAAATGATCACGTTGCTCTGATTATCACTTGGTCCCGATGGTTCGCTGACGGCACTCTACTAATCTCAGGGAATTTATGGCTGATTTCTGCCCCCAGCTCGGACACATTTATGAAGAGCGCGTGACTGGAAGTGATGATTATCTGCAGTGTAGAGAGACAGAAATAGATATTCGGGAAAACGATTATTACTACCGGACTCCCTTCTCTTCATTGAGTATTCAGAAATAGACATGCGACCTACCGGGTGCCCGCCGTTACGATGAATGTCTAACTTGACACGCAATGCGCACCCATTCAACGAATAAATTCATCCCAGTGGTGGCATTTACTTCCAGAATTTCAGAGATCTTCAACCTACGTCATTGGGTGCTTGTGGATTCCACAGATCCATTGGGCATACGGCGAATTCCAATGAATCGAAGAAAAACCTAACTGTACGATTCTTCCAGAAAACTCTTCAAGCGCCATTATGCCATTTGTAAGAGTCCAACTCTGGTTATTGCCTAATAAAATGCGGGTCCGAAAAAGCCTTGCTTTGTCATTTCGCGCTCCGTAATAAACTGAAATCATCTTGGTGTGGAACATCAAAAGGCCAAAATGTCAGAGAGCGAGCCCAAAGAGCGAAGAACTACTCCAAGAAAAAATCCGAGAATAGGAAGTTACAAGGTATGAGTCAAGCCGTTGCTTGAATTTCTTCGAAAACACGCTCCGAACGCCCAAAGATTCACGGGATACTTGTTTTTAGGAAACAAGGTATAAAAAGCCGCAGAAGTACACGAAAACGATTGTTCTGCGTGGACATCCTTCCTTTGAAATGGCCCCCCGATAAGGCTCGCAGCGGTGTCTTTCCCCCCTCTTTCCTCTCTTCTTCCCCTCCTTTCGCACCTTTGTCGCTTCTCTTCTCTTCAATCACTCTAATCGATAATTATCATAATCGCCTTTTTGCTGTGTCCATCACAAATCCGTGCCAATATTGCCCACTTCACCGTAGCGTTGGTTTGAGAGAGCGAGCGACTAACGCGCCATCGGATCACCGATCTTTCCAGAGGAAAATCAAGGGAACAGATAGATATCGAATATTTTCTGGTCGATTAGTTGAGGTCTCCTGTGACTCATTAGCATGAGTGCATCAGTGCCACTCAACGATCAGCTTATTTTGTACCCATCAAAGATCTCGACCAGTCACTCGACTGCTCTCATTCCTCTCTTGGGCAACGTACAGATATTCGACGACGGATTGTTTTCATCACAAGATCCGTCCACTTTACACTTCTTCTCCTCCTTCACCGACCGCATTGTTGTCTCTGTGCACTCTTCCTTGCAATGGGAAGGGTCAGGACGAGATCTTAATCGGAGATCAGAATGTTCCATCAACAACTCCTCCTTCTCATTGCAATTCACTCATATTCGCTCAACTTTCCTGAGATCAAACAACGATTTCGCTGTAGTTTTTATTCTTGTAAATTTCCGAAGATTTTGTTATTGAGAATACCCGAGTGTTCTAGCGCCTCAGAGTGAATCATTACACTCAAAGAGAGAAATGGAGAAGGTATTCGCTCTCTCTGTTGGATTCTCTCTTTCTTCCGCGTTTTTACCCCTGAGACTCTTGAAAAGTTGAGCCCCTAAGCCGTCGAACGTGCGTCATTGCAAAGTTCCTTTCAACGATGTGTTGGTCTTTGGTCCAGGCTTCAAAAGGGGTTGCCTATCATTTTCATTCCTATCGCAGTACAGCTGTTTTAGTAGCAGAAGCTAAAGACCGGCAGTGTCGTTCCCCTTTGTAGTTCATATTCCTCCTTCCGATGGGTGCATCTTGTGGTCTTCTAGGCCTGGTGTGCCCTTGTGTCTTCTTTCCACTGTAATCTCCTTCCTACTTCGATCTCATCTAAGCTGATCGCGATCAAAGATTCCCCCACAATCGCACGTTTCCAAGATATGAATGGGACGAGAGGAATGAAGAGATCAATGGGAGGAATCTCACTAATCCTTTTCTGGTCTGCTGATCAGCACACAACGCAGAACGATCTTCAATGATTAGAGAGGGCCTTCAAATACTCCTCCCTTCGAGAGATTAAGACCAGTATTTCTTCTCCTCTCTCTTCGATCAGACTGACCTTTTCATCGCTATCTTCCTCTCTATCGCACCCCTCAACGATCAACTTTCTTCCCCCCTCTAAGCTCCGCCCTTTCATTCGCACATCGCGCTCTCTCTCTCTGTCTCCGCCCTCTTTTGCATGCTGATCCTCCCTCTCTTCTTCTCTTTAAATGGACCGACTCCGAACAGTTTCGCGTCTCATTTTAACATTGTCGCGTTGAGTAACAACTGTTCAGGATTACCGTACCCGTGTCTCTCGCTCATCAAACCGATCCTCTTCCTCTATCAGACTGCATCTCTTCTCCGCCCGTGAGGGACCCGTATGAATAAGGCTTCATTAAACGGACGAGCAACGCTCTTCGTGATCAAGACGAGACGCAGGTCCAGTAGTAGTATCGACTACCGCATTTTATAACCCAGAACGGTGAGTCTCAGATCGTTTGGGTCCGATAAGTAGTGGGATACACTGATGGTTAGAGAGGGTAACTGTGCGTGGTGCAGGATAGTGCCGAAGGGTGTACAACATGGTGTTTTCCCCTTCTCTGACGCAAATCTCAATGGGAATAAGATAGAACGGCATCTCTCTGGGTAGAACAACTGCTGTCTTCTCTCTCCCCTCACAAACATGTGACTGACTTTGAGAGAATGAGGGGAAGACCTGAGATTTCTGATAGTTCTGAGAAATGTTCGAGCGATCGACCGATGGGCTCTGCGCTGGGCAGGTTAAATTAATTTGCTTTAATAATTAGGCTAATTTGTCGACTAATTAAGCTAATTAAGATGTCCTTTTCGTCTTCCTCAGTGTCGTCGCTGCGTGCACGTACGATGTCCTCTTCTGATGATGGCATCACCGTCAAACAGAGAGTGAGCAATTGAGATATTTGAAATGATGATTGGATGAATCATAAATGAACCCGTAGATGAAAAGGTTATAAAAATGATGGGCCACTGCAAAAAATGCATTGTCTATACAACTGAATGGTATGTTTCATATTAGTCTTATTAGTTGAGAGTCGCTAGGTAGAACAGCAAGAATAACACTAATCATTGATCTCTCAGACGGTCAAAGGATGTTGTGCGCCCGCGGGCAACAAAGTCAAGCTGCTCCTAGTCTGTGGAGTGCTCTCCTGTGCTACCAACTTCCCGGTACGAATTTTGATAGTATTAATGCTATCAAGCGTAGTCTGAGCACCGAAAGGAGACATATCTTCATCCCCTTAACTATCGTAATCTCTGGTGTGAGTTTGTTCGCTATACTGTAGCCGCGTACGTACAAAACTGAAATGTATAAAGGAGGAGGAAGAAACTGTTTTACGACGTCCCTTTTTTGTCTGACCACGAGTGATTCGACAACGCCCATGCATCACTTTCTGATCTGAGAATAGTCTGGTTCCACTTCCAACAGTCGATGCGCCATTCGGTACATCATTCGGTGCGAGAGAACCGAATGCTCTAATTTCTTTCGTCAGGGAAGAGTTCGAGTAGCAAAGAACAAGAGCAGAGCTCTCCTTCCATCCCTACTTTGGTTTTCAAAGGACAAATGTCACTGTTCTATTCTCAACACATGCACTTTAAAGGGCAGATTTTATGGCGCTGACTAAACTTTCCCATCCTCATTTCGGATGCGAAAGGTTGAGAAAATTAAAGGGACTGGTCAATTAGACACTGTGGCTAGATGGTCGTAAACCTATCGATTGACTGAATTTGAAGCGCACGATAAGAGACGTGCCGATTATGTCTGAAATGTGAGAGGAAGGAGAGAAGGATTGGCACGATGAGAGTGAATTGAATTCTCGATTGCAGGAGGGCTACTGCAATTCGTATCCGAACACTTCCCATCAGACATTCCAGAATCAGATCAATGAGAGTTACATCGAAAGAGGAATGGAGGTACGCGCATTCGAAATGCATTTCAATGGCATTGTTTTCAAGTCGTTTCCCCTATTTGTTTTGACGAGAGGCAGGCTGTTTTGGGATCTCCGATGACATTTCACACGCAGAGTAGTTGTTCCGAGAAATAGGGAAAACAAAGAGCATACATCATGGAGAATTCCCTTCCCTGGCGACGATTTGCAATGCGGAAATTGAGCTAGTGACCTTCTATAATCCGCAGTTTCATCAAATGATTGTGCCTGGCACGAAATTTATCACCAATTTTGCATAACTACCGCTAGTAATCCGATTTATTGGAATCAGAAAGTGAGGGGGTGATTCCTGATGGATCGTGCTGCCCATCGCTCTCTTCTCTTCAATCGATACTCGATCTGAGGCAGAGATTAGACTCGTGATGGGATGATAAGCCGATGTAAACAGATTGAGAAGAGAGTGAGAAGCCCCTCGAAATAGATAAGAGAATCGGGTGATAGGAGAGAGAGGGGAGATGGTCAGGCAGGGAGCATGTCATACATCTAGCATGGAATTTGTAGAGATTGCGAGGGAATGACAAAAGAACCCAATGCAAAGATCCCCTTGACCCCGTCATAGACAAATTTCCATTGGTTGCATAGAAACTGTGCATGAAAACGACACAAGTTCTTTAGAAACATCATTAAGAAATATAATTCTCGTTCAGGGTGGTCTTACCGATGTTGGATTCACATGGTACTGGTCTCTCATGCTCAATATCTGGTTCATCGGATATCTCATCGGAACTTTCCTCACTCCCTACTTCTGCGACAATCTCGGAAGAAAGAGTGAGTTATCGAGTTGATTGATTGAAGAAGTGCCATTGAAACGTAATTAATAATCCTTCAAACTCATCTATGATATTTCCAGAGGCTCTCTTCATCTCCAACTGCATCGCTCTCGTCGGTGCCGTTCTTTCGGTTGTGGGAGTCACTTTCAATGTCCCTGAGGTGAGAGATACTTCACTATGAATAAGTAACCTTAAATCTCCAATTCATCATAAACTGTCTCATGGCAGGTCTTCTTCGTCTCTCGCATCATCGCTTCCATCAGTTCGGGTATCTCATTCGGCAGTCTCATCCTCTTCCTCCAGGTTCGATTAGGTTTCACGACGAGTTCATTACTCCTGGCTAACTCGTTCAACGGTTCACGTGCCTTCTTCAATCTAAATGAGCGACTTCAGGAAGCAACTCCAACGGAACTTCGCGGAGTGACGTCCTTCCTCTCCGAATCGACCTTCATCATGACGATGGGATTGGGCATCGGATTCGGAATGGACGCCGTCTTCGGAACGAATCTTCCCCTTCTGACGGGTGAGTGCACGGAGAGATAGCAAAGTCTAAGAATATAGGTTGTAAGACTTTGCCCTGTACTTGCTATGATAAGGTGTTGAATTCTCAGACAGGGAAGTCTAAATCATCGTCAAAAACGTTTACTTTTTTCAGGAATCTCGATCTTCCCTGCGATCGTTGCCATCATCATCGTCATTCCTCTACACGAAACGCCCAAATTCTTGCTCATCAACAGAGACGACAAAGAGGGAGCACTCGCCTCGTTGGAGTACTACAGAGGTGAGCAATGAAGAAACCCTGAATCTGCACCAAGCAACAGGTTGCAAAATAAAAGATTGCAGGAATCACGGCTGAGAACGATGAAGTGATCGAGGACATGATGCTCGAGATGAAAGTGGGAGGAGGAGATGACGAGAAGGTATTTATTTTAATATTTTAGAATAAAAACTGATTAATTTTTCGAAATTTTAAATAAGAATAATAAATCTAGTCTCTCGTCTCCGGATTTGGCTTCGCCCACTACACGGCAAGTTGCGCGAGTACAGTAGACTAGAGACTCATCCAATCGATTGACCCTTCCTTCGTTTCCTACCGTAGTCGAGTGAGCGTGGCGTGGTTACTGTAGTGATGTGATCGATTACTAACTGTATTCCAATTGCAGATAACCATCTGGGAAGGAGTGAAGGAGGTTCTCTCTCTTCCTCATCTTCGCATCGCCTTCTTCCTCGGAGCAGCCGCACTGCAGGTTTGATCTTTGATCTTTGATCTCTGAAAATCATTTTCTTCTCTAGATCATCGTCGGAATCTGGCCCATCGTCTACCTTTCAACTGACCTCCTCGAAGACAACTTCTCCCCGGAAATTTCACAGGTACGAGAATTGAACCAAGAAACGTGATAAATACGTTATTTCAGATCGCTTCATTCGCTTTCATGATGGCTGATTTCATCGCGTCCATCGGTGGATTGTTCATCATTGAGAAGTCCGTTGATCTTTGATCTCTCCCCTCCTTACCCTCCCCTCTCTCCAGATTCGGTCGTCGTACTCTCCTCATCGGTTTGGGAGTGGCCAACGTGATCTCTCTCTGTCTCTACATTGCATCCGATCTCCTCATCCCAGTGTGGGATCCCATCAGATGGGGACAGATCGCAGCTCTCATTCTATTCGGAATCACTTACGGGTACGTGAGGAACCGGGCCGGGATACTGTAAAGCCGGAACCGGGAAGTAGCTCGAGCTAATTGCAGAATCGCCCTCGGCCCGATCGCCTACTTCATCACTTCCGAACTCGTCCCTCAGAGATCTCGATCCATCGTGCAGTCGATGGTGCGTTGAGTGCATTCCGCTCGTTGATCTTTCCTAACCGCTTCCTTTTCAGGTGCTTGGATTCAACACCATTATGAACTTCATCCTCAGCTTCATCACGCTGCCTTGCTACACGTAAGTGGTGGTGTGCCGAGTGCCGCTTGATCGACGACTTCTCTGAAATGTCGCCTAATGGAGAATCATTCAGATACTTCGGAGTGTTGTCGTTCCTTCCCCTTCTGGTGATTCCCTCCATCTTCTGTCTGATCTTCCTCTTCATTTATCTCCCCGAGACGAGAGGAAGAGAGGTGGGCGGAGCTTCGGAGGGATGATCTTTGATCTCTAATCTCTCAGGTGCACGATGTAGTTGATGAGCTGATGGCACGCCACAATAAGGATGGAGGAAAGAATAAGGTACGGACTGAATCTGAAATGTTTCATCGTATTGTCAAAGAGCAAAGCACATCAACAATTCCCTTTGCAGAGTCGTAACATCTCCTCTTCTGTTCTGAGTGCCTCTAGTATCGCTTCGATCGGATCAATCGATAAGAAGAAGGAAGATCCCGAAGCTTGAATCACTAGTCCAAATTACTCAATTTCTTAGTAGATCACAATAGTCTCTCATTATTCCCTAATTAGAATAACTCGTGTGATAGGCATAACAATCTTCTCTCTTTCTGAAGAGCAGCCTTCTCTTCTCTTGCTATTACTTCCCTTTCTCTTCCTCGACAACAGGTCATCCAGAGTTGTAATAATGACTGCAACCAAACGAGTGCAATTCTTCTTGTCCATGAGATAAATAAACGCTTCTTCGACTGTCAGAATTGAAGTGAGAGGAGTGTTAGTGAGAGTCATTGAATAATGGCTACTCTATTTCTGTGTTCCAGTCAATTCAAATAGGAACTAAATTAGACTTTTCGACAGAACACAAGTGAATCATGAATTATTTTATCAAGTTTATCTCTGTTATCAGAGCCTTATTTCTTCAATTCTTTCTTCTGTTTCTTCAACTCTTTCTTCTCTTGCTTCTTCTTCTCCTCCTCTTCCATTCGTTCAATCTCTGCCCACATCAGTTTACGTCTCAGTCGATCCACGGAAATACCACTGAAATATACAGTTGATAAAGATGGAATCATGTAGGTTACCGAATAATTTTAACAAGCCAATATAGACAAGATCGATAAGAAGGACGTTCAAAACCTCACAGTTCCTTGGCCTTCGCTTCTTCGAGTTCTTTGTACTGCCTGTCGAAGTACCAAATGGAGAAGAAGCCAGCGCCGACCATCAAAAGAATGAAAACGCCGAAGACGACGAGCATGTAGATCACTGGCTGCAATAGGTAAGTTACTCAATCGAATAGTATTATGGAAACGAATAAAAAGGGAGATGAAACTTACCTCTGGGACCTCCATGAGCTCACTCCGACTGATCTAGAAGAATAGTAAGGAGAGGAATGAGCGGGAATGAAAGAGAGAGGGAGATAAATAACACTCAATCCAGCATGGAAATTACTTTTAATTTTTCATTTATTTCAGCACGTTTCTATCGTACTTTTCAAATGCTTTGAATTTCGAAACGAAGATTTTCGCGTGATTTTCTGATCGTAAAGTGAAAAAGCTATCAGAATGACCTAAATAAAGTCCAAGATGTGATTATATTCATTCATTATCAGGGATTCTTTGTATTCCCAACGAAAAGGTGCATCTACATTTCCCCCTTCACCTTCCATTCTTCCAGTCTCTTCTCCGCTTTACTCCTCCAATCGTCTTATCATTGTCTTTACACCCTCTCCTTTTATCTTCTACCCTCACCTCTGATATAAACGCGACCTCGCAGTGTCTTCCTTCTTCATTCTCACTACAATGCCTTCATACAAACTCTCGTACTTCCCCGGTCGAGGACTCGGAGAAGTTAGTTGAGACTCCTTCTAATTACCTCGTTAAAACACGACATTTGACATGTGTTCTATCTGTTAAGCAGGTATTGAAGGAGACGATTGATTATAGAAATATAGGCTACCTTATCGTGATTATGTTTGATTATTAGCGATGATATTTTCCAGGTCTCTCGTCAACTGTTCCATCTCTCAGGAACTCCCTTCGAAGACGATCGAATCCCCTCTGAGGAATGGCCCAAGCACAAGGAGTGTGAGTCTGTCCTTCTTCTGACCCATCGAACTATCGTATCTCATTTAATACAGTACATTTGCAGCGACTCCGTTCGGTCAGCTACCTATTCTCTACGTGGATGGAGAGCCTCTTCCTCAGTCGTTTGCCATCGCTCGATATCTCGCCAAGCAATTTGGTTCGTTTTCCCAGTGTTTTAAATGTAAACGTAGCATAAAAAATACTGGGATTTATCAACCCTTCCAATAGCTTTTACACCTCTTCTCTCTTTAGCAGCGTTACATTTTGAGAATGTAGGATTTCGAAAATGGCTGATTTTCATTGCTTCTCGCTCTTTTGTGCTCAAGAATCGAAACGAAATACTCCGCTTCGTGACCCCTCGCATTCCCTGATAGGGAAGGAAGAAGGCGATAAAGTCATGAACAATAACGATGCCGATTTCTTATCGATAATACCTTCGTTTTAATCGCCGTCGTTTCATGGCTTCCCTTCACATTCTTCCCCCTTGAAAGTGACGTAGAAGTGATGACATACTCAGTGCATAGGAGAGATGTCGCGAGAGGTCACGAGACTAAGCCCTTCTACTACAGATGATTGGCATTCCATTCATCATTCCTCCCCCTTCCAGGATTCGCCGGTCAGACTCCCTTCGAGGTCGCGTGGGTCGATGCTCTGGCTGATCAGTACAAGGATTATTTCCTCGAGATTCGACCTTTTCTCATGGTCGCATTCGGATTCGTCGAGGGAGACAAAGAGAAACTGAGGAAGGAAGTGGCCGAACCCGCCATTAAGAAGTTCTTTTCTATTCTGGAGAAGAATGCATGGGTGAGGAGAGCAAATTTACGACCACGTCGACGATTTGGAGGAATCATCAACCATTGTTCAGGACGCCGGTCTGCATGGTCACTTCCACGGTTATTTCGTGGGTGATGCGCTTACTTGGATCGACCTCCTCATCTCGGATCACATTGGAGTTCTCGAAGGACAAATTCCCCATGTCATCTCTGATTATCCATTGGTCATGGAGGTTCGAGACAAAACTGTCTCGCATCCCAAATTGAAGAAATGGATCGAAAAGCGACCGTTTTCTCCCTTCTAAACTGATTCACATTGTCATTGGCATGCGATAGTACAAATTGATAAACTGATGAATTTTTCATTTGTTTTTATTCGAAAAATCTTTTTTCTGGGGCGATTCGTGGCAAATAAGATTCAACAACATTTTCAGCATGAAACGATTTGACCGCATGATCGAAACTATTACTGCACAACTCACACAAACGGTGTGATGGTGGAGCGAGAACTTTTTCTCCTATTTTTCCTTTCCATATGTTCAAGTCGAATGATGAACCATCAAGGAACACAATTTTATCGTTAGTCCCTATGATCTAAGGGAGAACTGAATATCTGCACAAGTGAGCACTCTCGTGAATGGTTTGGTATCACGCGTCTTCTGAGAGATTGCATGACCTTGAGGAACCAGGAGCCCAAAGTTTGAGCTTTGACGATGGCAATTTTTTGTTTGACTATATTGGGGACGAGAAACTTTTGAGTCACAATGATTTGTCCCAAAACCGGGTTTTAGGCATTTTCCGGCTCTGGGGCCGGCTATGTCATATCTCAGCTCCCAGACTAGCTA
>LS541751.1:71947-115216 GCA_900490775.1 Pristionchus maxplancki
TCGAGACACGAGCAGCTCGAGTCTCGACTCGTCTCGAGTGTCTCGAATTGTCTCGAGCCTTCCCTCTCCGCGATCGCCAGTTGAGCGGCGATGCGATTTGAGGGGATGGTGTAGTGGTTGTGATTTGGCACTCTCAGTCAATCGACGCGGGTTCGAATCCTGCACCACGCGGTTTATCTTTTGCTCACTTATTATCAATACAATTTGACGATTATGACCTTTCCGAGTAAGGAAAAAGGAGCAAAAGTGAAACTGCATTGCGCAGGATTCGAACCCGCGTCGATTAACTGAGAGTGCCAAAACACAACCACTACACCATCCCCTCAAATCGCCTCGCCGCTCAACTGGCGATCGCGGAGAGGGAAGGCTCGAGACAATTCGAGACACTCGAGACGAGTCGAGACTCGAGCTGCTCGTGTCTCGAGCGCGTCTCGAGCCTTCACTCTCGCAGTCGAGATCTCGATCGGGTTAGCTCAATTCTCAAACGTCTCGACTATTGTGTCCCGAGTCGAGACACATGATCGAGATCTCGATTGTCTCGACCGATTTAGCCAACCCTAGTGTGGATTTTACAGTCGGGTCAATGAGATTTTCAAAAAAACTGTAACTACCTCTTTATCTACTATTCTGACGTTCTCACGTATATATTCACGTCAGCGGAATTGAGGATATCAACAAAAAAGAATGAGTTATTGAACCGATTCCATACAAACGATCGCTGCATTCAAATGCACAACGAAATTTAACAAGAACTCTTAAAGGTGGATAGGCGCGATCGTGCTGACGCTTACTGTGTTGCTTACTGTCTTGGAAAGAAATGTCAGGTCTAGTATTAAACACAGTAATCAGATTAACCGAAGTTGATATTTTAAAAAAATTTCCGGAACAAGAGTCTCACAACTTTTCGAAATTCCGAATTTCATTAGTGATGAGAGTTTCTCGATCGACAGACGATAATAGCAGTGTGGCCTCCAAAAGACCTTACAATAACATTTGTAGATAAACATAGCTCGTCGATTTCAGTTTATTCCATGCGTCCTAAAAGACAATCTTTTGAGGAGAGAAGTGGAGACATGAAAAGAGACGAGATTGACTGAGAGATCGACTGAAAGTTAGAGTGAACTCGGAAGTTAGACAACGTTTCCGTTTCCCATTGACAATATAATTGATTACTCATTCCTTTTCGTTTCATTATCTAGCATTACTCTAAAACTTATTTTCGGAAACTTCAGAGAGTAACCATTTTCGTGACTCATTCTATTTTCTCGAGTTCTACCCATCAATCTTTTTCATAGCATGCTCTCTACTCTCCTTCGTTTCTTAGCTCTTTTCTCATCCGCTCACTTTTATTTCTGTCGAGCTAATCCTTTCGAGCTAAAAATTAAAATGTTTTATTCAGAAACTAATGCACACTCGAAGGATGGCTACGAATGAATTCACAATTTGCGGATGGCATATCGAGGTGCTTTTCTTTACTCGTGTTATACTCAACCTTATTTCAGTCGGTAATGCGATTCTTCTTCGTCTTTCGTTCGATTTTAGTCATTGCCGTTCTCTTCTTCTGGTATTATCTACAATTCAGACATATTCCGGTTTGTGTTGTATCTCATTCTATTTAGAATCAATCTGATCAGGACTTCGGGGTGGCGGGTTTCGCTGTCAATGTCCTCATCACTCTTCCTCTCTCAGTGGCAGTTTTCGCCTCCATTCGGATTTGCATCATCTTGTATGTTATCCTTGAGGTATGTGGGATGGTCTACACTCAACTTATTCTTTTTACAGGTACTCTTCAGTTTCTTCTGGCTTTTTCCATTCTTCTCGTCGGGGATTATCATATTAGATCTTCTTCAAGCTTTGAGATTGGGTGAACAAAAGAAATACACACTTTTGTTGACAGTTTATTCAGATTTCGGCCTTCCCGATCCGACATTGGGGTTGATTATGATGCCCATTCTCTCCTTTCTCTTCATTTACTTCATAATAACGGTGAGCTATGAATCAGACATACAAAAACGAAACAAAATGCGAAAATATCGCGGATGAAAATATTCAGGTACTTGCTCCTTACTACAAATACCTTGGAACACTGAAGACTGAAGCAAGAGAGTCTAACGAAAGAGAACTGGGCGATATTCCGTTGCTACCTTGATTTTAATCAGATTTGGATACGCCGATTCGTTATTACCGTGACAAACTAGCAAAATCACCTGTACATTAAATTAACTATACGTCTGGTACTTATATTCAGTTTTCATGTGTTCATGCTAAATGTATTTTCGAGGAGGGAGTGCCATTACTTCGTATCTCTTTTCGATTAACAATACTTTACTGATGGTCCTCGTATACGGGCAATCTCTGTGGACCAATCAATGAGGAAGTGACGACTCAATTTTAGAACACTGAATTGATTTGGGATTACACTGAAACGTCTCTGAGACACATCCCCTTCTCCATTCTCCCGGGCGCCATCCATCAGACGTTTTTCATTGCTTTCTCGTTCCTTCCCCCTTCCATCGCCCGTTGGCTATTTTCTCATCTAACCTCTTCGTCGCCGGGTGAATTTTCCAAAATTTGATACATGAATTGTCGTTGCCCATTTTATTATGACATGAATATGCTTTTTGCTCCTAAATCAACCTCAGACCTCCCTCAAACATGGTCGAATCACTGACGAGCCAGCTTTTCGCTCGACCCAAAGAGCCAACGGTATTAAATTTGCGCTTACTTCGAGGGTAACACTTACTGTACTCAGGTGTCATCTCAAACTCAAAGTAATCCGGATACCACCTTAAACTTCTGTGGAGGGGTTGAGTTATTCACTATTATCGTCGACCTTTTCATTCGTTTTCAATAATCGTATTCAATTCAGACTCTCATGGTCCTTTTCACACTTCTCCGCATATTCATCACAACAATTGCAGTCCTCGGCGTAGTTATCAGCTATGACGTCATTCAGATTTCGGTGTGTAGCTCCATTTTTGATATTGAACTGATTCCCTTCAGGATTCCGTTCTGTTTTTCACTGCTGCTCACCTTCTCATCACTTTTCTTCTGTTCATGGCCGTATTTCTCTCCAATCGAACGTGCATCCCCTTGTATGCTTTCACTGAGGTTAGCGAGACGGTTGACTAGGAAGCAATTGTTGTTCACAGGTCATCTTCAGTTTCTTCTGGATTCTTCCTCTGTCCATATGGATCCGAAATAACTTTTCTGTCATCAATGGCAAGTAGAGTGATTTTTCTTCCAAAAAAATCTCGATTTCAGACCTCGACATCGATTATCCGTCATTCGCTGTGATTTGTGCATCATTCGTCCTTTTCTTCTTTATTATCTTCATTGTAAAGGCATGCCGTTTATTCAATAGAAACGATTGATATAATTTCTTAATTCCTTCAGGCTCTCATTCCGTACTACAAATATCTGGGTAACAAGAACAACGGAGCAAGAAATTAATGCGAAGAGGTACGAGTGGATACTGCAATATTCCCTTGTTCTATCTATCGTCATCGTAAAACATTTAGGAATTCAGATGAAATTCGCAAAGTCGATCCGTTTCTCATTCGTAGGAAATCACGACTCGATCAACAAATATTCTTCACAATAATCTTTTTTTTAAATTTCTTCCTTCCTTTTCTCAGATCTATCTCGATAAAATCTTAGATCTACTCGCAATTGAAGAACACACCTCACTTCTCTTCATTTCAACGACACATTATCGCAGTAGTTCTCTATCGAATCACTCTTCGACCACTTTTTTGGCTTGATTTTAACGGGTTTTCCGATGTTCCAAACAGAGTAGGAGGGAAGAGAGGAGAATTATCTTACTGCTTTCGCTCTTTTCTTGGTTCCCAGATCCTTTTTATTATCGATTTTGGCTCGAAATCGACCGATAATGAGTACGCCATCTGATAGAATTCCACTCGAGAAATCAGAGGTATCAATCACAATGTTTTCCGAGATGAATGCCTATAGTCAGGTGCCCTCACATGGGGGAAATCAACACCGGAGGCGGACCAACTGCTTCAATGTATGTTGGCTGAATATTTGTACGAACATGATTAAATTGAAATGCAGGCGACCATTCGCGTATACACAGTCATTCGGTTGATCATAACTGTATTAGTGATGGTGCAAACTATCTTCTTCCATTCAGCATCGGTTTGTTATTAATTTTGAGTTCAATAATTTTTAAAAAAATCATTGCAGATCCATGGCAATCTTCCGACGAGAGGAGATCTCTTGAATTCTCAAATCGAGCTCTTCTATTGCTGTCTAAACATCTTCATCACATCTCTCCTCTGGGCGGGAGCATTCGCTTCTAAGAGGAAGTGTCTCTATCCGTACGCTGTCGTTGAGGTTTGTTCGGTAAGCGTGAGCCCTTAAAAGTTCTTTCAGTGTATCTTCACTCTATTCTGGATTGCTCCATTCTTCATACCGACAGTAGCAAATCATCGATTTTCAATAATCTCCAATGAATATGACTTTCTCGTCGGTCTGGGACTAGTAATTATTGTTTACGGACTCCTTTTGCTCATAATTTGTCAGGTGACCGTTCGATTGTAAGAAAATCACCCTTAAAACAAACCACGTTTGAGGTAATAATTCCGTACCATGAATACTTGGGAATTCGCGAGATGGAACGACCAGTTCATGAATTTCAACGACTTGAAAAGCTGCTGATTATTGAAGGAGAACGAGTGACAAAAGAACTAGTTGCCAAATACTTTGAGACGTGATTCTTTCTCATTCTCATCGCAGCAACGACAGTGAAATTTTCTGTCTTTCAACAAATTAATAATAGATAATTATGTACTTGTAAATACCGAATTGTTAGCTTCGGAAATAGATCTCTTGTAATTGTCGACTTGCATGGCCAATGACTTTGTAACGACTTGAACACAGTAAATTTAGTTTTAAAAATCGTTCTTTTCGTTTTATGTGTGCAGAGAGAAGTACAAATAAATTAATATTCATCATTTATCTCAGATGAATCATAATTCCACATGCAACAGCAAATCAACATGATGCATTGTGACTCAAGAAACTCTACTTTCCACTCTCTCTCTCATCATTTCATTCTCTCGTTCCACTGATATGATGTATTCGCCTCGTTTTTGTACGTTCTCTGCACCTTTGACGCCGGTAAATGAGAGGCAGAGGGGAAAAGGGTGCGATATCAGCTCGATGCACACCCGAATCACTTCTTCACAGATTCTAATGGATCGTTTATGTCATTCGCGCGCATCTGATTTATCCATGTATCTAACCTAACAACTGAGAATTTGAGGTGGTTATCTACTCTAGATGAGTGCCGATGTAAAAACCCTCGTGGATGACGAGACGTTCAAGGTTTCTCCTGATCACAATACGTGTAATAGTGAAATACAAAATAATTGAGATTCCGACCTACTTCAACTTCTGCTTCGGAATCCATTGTGAGGTGAGCATTTAGAACAATTCATTCACCAAAGGCTACTTTTTTCAAATATCATAAACTCAGAAAGCGATGTACCGAATCTCCTTCTTTCGTGTAGTTATAACTAGCCTCCTTCTCCTCTCATTCTTCGGTCATCAACTCACAATGAGCGAGGTTTGTCGTTGATAATCGCTACTAAATTCAATATTCATCAGTGGTCTCTCGTCGGTCTCATCTGCACGGCTGTCAATGTTCTCATCACAACTCTCCTCTGCATCGGGGTGTTTAGTGAGAAGATAATGTGCCTCTGGATCTGGGCCAGTGCTGAGGTATGAATCATTCTTGACAGTTGCATCAAGAATCATCTCAGGCAATTTTCTCCGTCTGTTGGTTCACTCTCGTGTTCTTCGATGAGAGAAGTGAGTTATCAATTATGGTAAAGCGAATAAAAAAAAATTGCAGACACTATTACGGAGTCGCTCAAATTCAGCATCGTATTCGCATCTGTGATCGTCGCACTGATCGTCATCGTTCCTAATGTTAGCTTTTAAGACGTCATCTATCAAACATTGAACGATACAACCAGTTCGTTCAGGTCCTCTATCCTTTCGTAACCTTTCTCAAAAAGAAAGAGAAGACAGCTCAGGAAGAAAGTCTCATCTGAACGGCAGATTGTAATGAAGATGTGGTCGAGTTGCCGATTTTTGTAGATTAAAGTTTCACAATTAACCTTCATGCATGCTTCGAAAAAAACATTCACGTTTTATTATCAGTTGATATTACATTGAATTTATCAGTTTTATATTGAAGCACACTACACTAGACCATTCATGCCTTGATGATATCAAAGATGTTGTCTCTGTGGGCGGAGGAAATGTCGACTGACTTATACTTCTTTGTTCTCTTCACCATTCCCATCTCGATCATACTGTGCATCATCTCAACCACCGCCTTCTCCACACTTCGATACTTCATGTCGAGTAGTCGAATGGACTGAAGTAAAAATGTTTAGAGATTAGTTAGAAAGGACAGGAGTACCTTTCTGTTATCGAATCGGACGACTGGACCGAGTCTTCCAACGACAGCCTTCGATTGGGGGTCGACACCAGAGGCAGCGTAGAGTTTGAGCACCCAATTGGGACACTCCCATGTGCAGATTTGAGTACCGTAGCCTGGAGGAATCAATTGATGTCAACAGTTGCATCTATAGCTCACCATATCGTTTGAACTCCCTCTTGAGCCATCGCGCGATATCAGCAAACCAAGCAGAGGGTGTGGCAGTGATGAGTATCCTCTCCCCATCCGTCTCCGGTCTCTCGAGTGCACGAACATGAGCTTCGGCGACGTCTCTCACGTCGACCATACCGAATGAGACCTGAGGATTACAGTAGTAGATCATGGTAGATCAAACTAGGCTACAATCATGAAACACAGGCCTTTGGCTGGGCGAGATTGGTTGATCTCTTCATCATTCGTGCGAGAATCGTTGAACTGGAGTGGTCGACGGGAGAGAGAACGGGGCCGAAGACGAGGGTGGGATTGAGGACTGTGAGAGAGAAACGAGATGAACCTGCGAAGGAGCTTTCGTTTTTTTCTGACCTAACGCCTTTCGATGTATTTTTAGCAAATTGTAAGCGCTTCGCTCTTTGGTGTAATACTTCCCTCGCTGCAGTATCAATTGTTGAAAGCAAAGCGAAGTGTGGCATCAAAACACGCGATTGTTTCAGTGTCATAGCGTGAAAACACGCTGCTATTATCTCAGTGTCATTCCCTCAAAACAACCCTCACCTGGAAGGGAATACCAGTAATCCCATGCTGCTCTCTCTGCCAGGGTCTTCGACACTGCATACCACTCCTCTCGTTCATCTTCGATTTTCGACCAGAATGTTTCGTCGAACTTCGCGGATGAATTTTTGCGATTGTCTGCAAAAATGTATTTTCCACCCAAAGATTACCCAAAGACCAAAGATAATTATGTTGTTAGATACAAAACGAACGAATGTAAACCCACGATTAACAGCAGCGCATGAACTCGTCAGAACGACCTTCTTCACCTGAAATTTTTATTGTTTTCATTTTATTTTATCGCTATTTGAGCATCCAGAAATATTTGACATTTTCTTATTTACAGTGGGTCCATAACAAAAGACAAGGGTGAAAGTTGCTCCTTTTGCGAGCAGAATGTTTGCAGCCTTTCACTTTCTCCGTTCTCCCTCATGCATGTTGTGCAATGTAGATCTATGATCATCAACTCGAAAAAATGTTGATAGTGCGCATGTTCTCAGGAACAACAAAATATCTTGATCGGAAAATATTGGTGAGCACTTCTTAGTGATAGAAACTGAAATTCCAGTGGCCGACCTTGAACTGAATTTGGTTTCTAAACTACGATCAAATAAAAGATAATTCGTAAGATAATGCGACCGGCAGTTCTTCCCACCTCTGGACACGCAGCAGCTGCAGCCAGAACAGTTCTCGTTCCATCAACAGCAGTCGCGACGATTTCCTCCGTCGGATTGATTTCCAATGGAGAAGCGACGTGAAGAATGAAGGTGCAACCAGAGACGACACTGTGAGATTAGTATGAACCATTTACCGGCGTATTTTCGGTTCTTGCCGTCATTTTGCCAAGGTCAAACGTGTTATCAACCTATCATTCTCAACTCAGCGACTTTCGAAGGTTTCCTATTCAACATGGGATCTCACTTCGTCCAGTTGTCGGGCTTGGTCAGATCTGCCTCGACCAATTCAAGTTTGGTTGGAGCATTCGGAAGACGGAGAAGGGGAGCGATCTGGATAAAATGTTGAGTGGAGTAGCATTGTGTGCATGGTATAAAATGATCTCATCTCTAGGTTTGGTCACACGCTCTTTTGGATCGCGACCATTTTATCTACCTTCTGAGTGTTGTCCTTGCTTCTGACAGTTCCTCTGACTCGGTATGGTCCCTCCAACAATCTCTTCACGCAATGCAGAGCAATGAAACCAGATGCTCCTGTGACGAGAACCACTGCAAAAAGATGCAAAATTTTCAAATAATCCCCAAGTTTCATCGTGATTTTCAGAACTTACGCGGTAGTTTCTCGTCGCGGACTGGCATCGTGAATGTTTCTGAATGAATGGGGAGACGAAAGAGTAGAACGAAGGAGGGTCGGCACCTCCCACTGCTCCTTTTGTGCTGCCAATGAACTCAATCGAATGGCAGAGAATAAACAATTGAGCGCAACGAGAATGCTAGTAGGAAAGTAGTCAATTTGCGGAGCCATTCATCATTTCGCTCGACTGGTCGATGGAACGAGATAATCTTAGGAAATGCGATAACTGCTGATCAGATAATATGATTTCGCTGCGAAAACGTAGCTAAAGTCAGAGAAGGAATAATATTCGATTAGATTGCTGAGACGATTTACGATACACTTAAACAGTTCTATACGTGAGTTAGAGGGTTGAACGATAGCGAATGGCGCTCTAAACTATAAGATAGCGCAAATGGTTAACAGGAGAAAGAATGGACATTTGCAAAGGAGAAAGTTGCAAATAATGGATACACACTCACTCTATTTACCTCATGTGCACAATTGTTATCAATAATAGTACATACATTTATCAATAAACCTGAATTGTGAAATAGTAATAAAAGATGCGATCCCGTAGCTCAGATAATCGTTATTCAGATCATTTCACAACTCGATTCGATCTTTCTTCTCCTCTTCCTTCGTCTGAATCTCGATGAACTCCACAAAATCGTTCAGAGTTCGTCCTCCTTTGTAATCGATTATCTGTAGAGATTGATGATCATGGAATACACATAGTGTCATTTAACATACCTCATCCGATCCTGCGGGGAAATATTTGATTGTCGGGAATCCTTGAATGTTGATTCCATCAATCTGAATATTATGAGATGGTTTGCCGTTTCTTACAAGTTAATACCTCATTGAGAGTACTGTCAACCTTGGCGATCAATACTTTATCCGAGTGAGCGAATTTCTCTCCGAGTTCTTCCCACACTGGTTCGAGCATCTTGCAGTATCGACATCTGAAAAATTATTGATTTACAATTTCGGAATGTAAAATTACTACCCAGGAGCGTAGAATTCCACGAGCGCAGACTTTCCAGAGCTCTTGATAGCCTGTAAGGCGTCATCTACTCAGATTCAGACAAACCAATATTGTACCTCGTAGAAGTTCTTTCCGACGAGAACCTTGACGGGTTTAGCGTCCCAATCTTCCGGAATCTGAAGAAATGTGCATATCACATGAACTGATCTTGAAGCCGCACCTCTTCTGATTTTAGGTACGGCTTGAGTTCACCGGCGAGGAATCGTTCATTGAACGCAGCAATGGTTTTGGTGGAGATATCGGAGAAGTCGGAAAGATATCTCAAAGTGAATTTCATGTTCGACGCAGTTCGACGCAGTTTCGCCATGTTCGACGTCTCTTTTCGTTTACTTTTCTATTCCAGTATCGGTGAGGCGGATCGCGTAAATTCCGGCTGATTTATCTTCATTGGTATTGAATAAATTACTCATCAGGTTTGAATTCCACGAAGCACTTGGGTCCACATGAAGGTAACGAGTCTGAACAAGTGTAGCCTATCATTTCCGGAAAAAGATTAATTTCGCAAGAGACCGTCGTGCTCGGCATCTCCCACTGTCCACACCACCTCTTCCCTTCCGTTTCTCGACACGCCTGTATCAATAGATTTAATTAGATTTCATTTTCTTTCACTCACACTCGGTCTGAACTGTTTCGCAGCTGCTTGAAAGTCCTCTTTCAGTGCAGGATATGCGCCAGGAGAAGACTGCAGCAAGATGAATCGTTTGATTTCCCCTCCGAAGATGCTCTGGGCATTGTGTTGATCGAGAGAGGTTACCAAAGGGATTCTAGTAATCTGAATTGTGACTTCATTCTAGGTAGATCATTTCTCGTACCTCGACCCATTTCTTGATTGCCTCAACAGCGAATTCTCCCTCGAATCCTTCGTTCTTGTCCTCACTATCAATCACCAGTCTGATATTTCCGTTGGAGGATCCAATTTCCTGTAAATGTGTTAATAGGGTAATCTCCAACATCTGCTGAACCTGTACAACGTCTGCATCTGAAGTGATGCCGAATTCGATGCCATCAACACTCGCTGCAGCCTCCTTGAAGGCAAAGGCCTCGGCAGATTCTTGATCCTGCGTCCATTTTTTTTGCTAATCATAGAGCAATAAGTACTTCAAAGTAGGCGACGACGTAGGCATCTCGGCCATGGCTGAATTTCCACAGCGCACCAATAGACTCGATTTGAACGACCGCTGGACCACTCTTCTTCTTGATCCAGTCGACGATATCAGCAGCCTGGCGTTCTCCTTAAGAAAAGGTATAGAATTAGCGAATCTATGATTGGTCAATACCCGTGTACGGGAAGGGTTTTCCCTCGCGGAAGAATATGATTGTTGGGTAGCCAGTGATCTGAAATAGGTTGTTGGAAAGTCAGAGAGCGACTGTAAATCCCAGTACCTCGAATTGTGCTGCCAGATCCTCGTATTTGGTAGCATCAACCATCGCGAGCCTCACATCGGAACCTTCACTCTTGAGTATTCCGGCGGCCTGAGGACAGTTCCTAAAGCTCGAAGTCACTCTTTATCAAACCTTGGCGTACTCAGGTGCGAGTGTCTTGCAGATTCCACACCAAGGAGCGTAAAATTCGACCAGGATGAGGGCATGAGCGGCGAGGGTTGACTCGAAGTTTTCCTAAACGAAATAAATCTGGTACCGCAAGAAAGTGAGGCCTACCGAAGTGAGGACCAGTACGCCATCTTCCTCGACGACTTCTACAGCTCTGACGATGGATGAGGCCAATATGAAGACACAAAGAACCGCCAGAACAGAATGTAGCCGCATTCCGAAGGAGAGAGGGACGTTAACGATGGTGAGAATATTTAGTATTCGTTCACTTAAATAGCCACGAGGATGAGCTGGGGGATAACGAGACGTGGCTAAAGGGGAGTCCATAAAGGGAGGTGAGTCAGTGATAGGAACGATAGTGAGACGTGTGCTAAGGGAAGAGAGGGTGGTTGGTTGTTTGTCCGAGGGAAAAGCTGTTAGAGACACGTAGAGTCTACGTTCTCTCCATTTAGCATCATACACGAAACATTTACTGTAGATTGCTCACGCACTCCAGAAAAGCTCTGGATATCATTCAAATCGCAGATGTCTCACTACCCGGGAAGCGATCCCCATGTGTAACATTCGATAAGATCGAAAGAAAGGAAACTCCAGACTACTAATAAAATAAAAATTAACTAATAATAATCATAAATAACCATGAAATCACAAGTTGATTTTTATACTGCAACGTCAAATGTACTTCCCCTGGCAGAATAAATGCTTGTTCATGAAAATGGGACAATTTCGCCATTCTTATCAGCGATATCCATCTAGTTTCTGGTCCATCAGTGTAAAATGAGAAGAGAAACTGTCGTTCATTCTCTTTCAGATGCTATCCTTCCACCCTGTTGTCGTTCAATATTCCTTCGGTTTCACAATTGATTTCTAATCGAAGTCATTCCAGGATCTGCAGTGATGCAGATCGATCGTACTCACACTCGACAGAGCTACGCGTGCGGTACCATTCGCACTCAGGTACTGACTCATCTGGTGGCATATCTTTCCTCTTGAGAAATTCATATTCAATCTATCGGTAGATCAAAGATGACTATTCCAGTGTGCGATCAGAACCTTCACTCTCCTTCGTTTGGTCATCACTCTCCTCTTCGCTCTCCTATGCCTGGTGCAACACGAAATCATTCAGGAACAGGTCAGATTCACGAAAGTTTTACCCGAAGTGAAAAGCCACTATAGGCTCAATTGCAAAAGGAAACGACTCTCAAGTATGCAAAGGAGCGTTCTGTCGCTTGGGATGCGCAAATCGAGACGATGTTCCGTGACTATCGTCGGGTGTACGATGAAAGACTTCGTTATGAAGGTAAAGACCAATGTGATTTCCCTTCCACTTCTTCCTCTCAGACGCGCAAGTTCACGATCTCTACGAGTACTTGAAGGACCTCATCGTGATTGGATGCAATATCGCCCTCACTTCCCTCCTCTGGGCTGGAGCCTTTGTTAACAAGAAGAACTGTCTTCCCATCTACGCACTGCTTGAGGTACCCATTTTTATTGTAAGTGCCCCTGTGTGAGCTTGTTGATGCAGACAATCTTCCTTATCATTTCGTATGTTCGATTCGTGATCCATCTGGGGGAGAAAGGAGAGATCCGAGGTGAGTTTTTTTTTTACCAAATGAGTGAAAATCGACTATTCAGACTCGAATTCCGATCGTTTTGTCATTGTCGCCGGATTCTTCGTAATGCTTATCAGTTACGTATTCATCTTCGTCCGTCGAGTAAGACTCTAGAACTTGAGCATGGAGCGATGGCTCGTTTTGTTCACTCAAAAACAATAAATTCTCAGGTGATCATGGGATACTACTGGGATCTTCACGAGAGAGATATGGGAAGGAGAGAAGCGATCATTGGAAAGAAAGGAGATGTGGAGAAGGGAGTCACGCAGTGATTACTCTTCACTTTATTCTCTGTTCTCGTCCTATCTAATATCTTGATGAAGCCATTTTTTTGCATTCGCTTGCTAAATGAATTCATGACTCATCGTTAAACTCTGAGACGGAAATTGATCACTCTCCTCTCCTTTTTATTAATCTCTTCTCCCTTCCTATTGGAAACATTTGTCAAACTCGAGCAATGCCAGAAAAAAGCGAAGGGTGTAATAGAAGAGGGAGAGAAGGAGCGCCATTCGATTTCGCGATGACTATCGTGAAAGCGAATTGGAAAACGCGAATGAGCAACCCCCTCGTATGCGGAAAATTCCATTCTCAGGTGTGGTTCAAGTTATTTTAAGTAATCTCATACTTCATTGAAGAGTATTCTTCGCGCGACGGTCATAATCAAACTCATCTTCACGTCTGTTGTATTTCTCTACGTGCTCTTCCACAATGACAACTCGATGCAAGATGTGAGCAATTTCTCTAACTTTTCTTAGCTCAATCTTCTCATTCGGATTCACATTCACATTTCAGTCTACTCTCGACGCGAAGGATTTTGATCAGATCATGAGGGCTCGTCCGAATTCCTCTCTCGAAGACCGATTCGAACAATATGCGGGATTTATAATAAGTCGACCATATTTCGAAGGTATGCAATTTTTCACACAGTTTTAATCGAAATAACTGAAGGAATTGAAAAAAAATGAAGGACATTTTTCAGGTGAACAATTGCAATCAGCTTCCGGTTTTGTCAGGGAATTAGCCACTTGCGCTTGTCATTTCTTTGTCACTTTGCTTCTCTGGGCGAGTGTGTACGGAAAGAAGAAGCAATGTCTCCCTCTCTATGCAGTTCTCGAGGTGAACAACAAACTATTTGAATTAATATTAAAATATATTGCAGGGAGTGCTTCTCGTTGAACTCACTCTGTCAATTCTCAGAATTCTGACTGTAGTGATGTCACCTAGTGGGGATCAAATAATTGTTAGGCATCACACTTTCTTCAGAGGTGAGTGAATCTAGAAACCCTTCCTAATCAATTCATAATAGTTGACTTCTCTGTTATCGGATTGCCCGTGACAGCTGTTATTATTGCTCCTTTCCTGATTTACTGCGCCCTTTTCGTTCCATTTGTGAGTTTTTGACTTTTTTGATCACCGCTCACGGTTAATTTTTGCAGGTGATTATTCCGTACTACAGATTCCTCAACGAGAAAGACGTCAGAAGAAGACAAGGGGGCAAATTTGACGTTGAAATGGCACTCGTCCAGTAACCGATTATTTCAATTTTTAAAATGAGATTAAATGTTTACACTTGATTTCATATTTTGACCTTCTTCCTATTTCTTTTTCATCAACGCATTAGACGAAAATATAATGTCAGTCTGATTTCAAATAACGAAATAAACATGCAGACAACGAAGGCCACAGACAGGCAAGAGAGACTGAGTGTAAGAGAAATGGAGAAAACAGGATGAGTATCTCCAGTACTCCACGAGTCCTCCTCATCAACGTAATGGAAGTCGTTACTTCCCCGGACTTTTCACGCTTCGGACTCCCTTCCCTCTCTTCTTCACCGTTTCAGTCTCTGTCTTCTCTTCTCATCACATTAGCCTCCCAAGGACCAGAAAAGAGGGTGAAGAACCCCTGAAACGGAAAAGAGAAGGGAGGGAGAAATAGTGCAGAGGATCGATAGGAACACCCTGCGGTCCCTTGTCTACCTTCCCCTCGTTCCGCTATTCACTCCCCCACTCAATCCCATTCCGGAGGTCCCTTCACCTTTCGTTTCCACATCCTTTCTTGCCTAGTCCCTCCGCTCATTTCGTCACATTATTTATGAAGCCAGGTGCGGAATAAGCATTGCTCACTTCACGCCTCTGTTCAACTCTCATCTTTGTTCCATCACTCCAGAATGTCCTCAATAACGGACGTGGCCATCGAGATCGCAGCTCCTGCAGCCTCTGCAGCCCCTGCAGCAGTCGTTGTTGTGCATCCAATTGTGAACGAGGACGACGAAGTCTATGCCAGCTGCTGCGGACCCGCACCTGTCAGTTTCTATTATTCATTCCAAATTTCTGGGCCAATTGAAAAAGCTTTGTGAATTTCGCTTTCTATTCTGCGTTCTCAAAATTGCCTAACCGAATAGGGAAGTCCTCTGTTCTACCGTAGATAGATCATCCGTTTCATGTCTCTTGACCACTTCTCATCGATTGCGAAACCCCGGGACTAAGTCCTCTTGAGGAGGATAATCTTCCTCTTGAATTGGCGAACGTGCAGGGAAACCTGCGGAAGTGAAGGGACACATGATGAGTTTTCAGTCCATTTCCCGTGCAATCGCGAGGATTCGATTCGCCATCGCAGCTCTGGTCATCGTCATCACTTCCATCTACCATGGACCGCCAAAAGGGGATGCGATCACGAATGATTCGGCAAGTTGTTTGTTGTTCGATTTTTGGAAATGAAGCATTTCAGTACTCCGTCTCGATTCTCGCTGACAATCTCCTTCACGTCGCAGTCGTTTGCTTTCTGTGTCGGGGGTCGTTCGGAGAGAAGAAAAGAGCCCTTCTCGCCTATTGCCTTCTCGAGGTTCGTGAGAGAGAGATAGGAGGGGATTTATCTCCCCATTCCGCAGACAGCTCTTTCACCTGCTGGAAAAGGGAAACAATTGGCCTCTAATTTTTTTAAAATTCTGTTCAGATTCTCTTCATTACGTTAATCATCTACAAACTTTGGATTGCTTACATCGACGGTTAGATACGACAAAACATAATTTCGAAAATGTTTTTCTTAGAATCAACTGCTTCGTTTTTCATGCTCATACTGTTCTTCGTCATTCCCGTCATTCTCTACTCCTATTTCTATCGAGTTAGTGTTTTTCTTCCCTTCAACAACACTTGAGACATTGGTGCATTCCAGAAACGGCTTTCCCTTTCAGATCTTCATCCGTTACTACTACTTCCTTCTCGATCGAGAGCGACAGTCCAATCCTCCTCAAGTTCTTCTCGATGAGGACAGTGTCAGTAGCATTGGAGATGCTGATTTGTGCACTACGAAGGGAGTGAAATTGAGGAGCCCCTGAGACAATCTCAATCATTGACCCCCTTGAAATGTTGTCACTATCTGTATGTACTGAGAATCGTTGCCGTAGGAAAGAAATCGTTATGTATTCAAAATTAGAAGCTGATTATGTTATCGCATCTGCAAGTTTATGTGTCCTTCTTCTCAACATTCGACCTTCGCATGGAAGAGAATTGCCAATGAATCTGCATTATTCATAGCGATGAAATGATAAATGCTCACTCCCTATAGTTTGGCGATGTAGAGTCAGAGCAGAAGCATTTATCCCGTTGCTCTTCATTCTTGCCAAAGCACATGTGAACTTCATCTATGGAGATTAATATTTATTGAAGATGAAAAATCATAGAAACCAAAATAATGACTAGGAAGGACGATCGCGTGATTTGAACTGGAAAGCTTCTTCCAAGATAACAAACAAATATTGGGAGAAGTACCGATGATCCGATACGCTAGAACAATCGGGAATATAACAAAAAAATATAGGAAAACTACCGATAAAGTGTTGAGAGTGAGAATCATAAAATAACCGTTATTTCCACCCGTAAATCGAATCGCTCACAGGTAAGTTATTGAACATAGAATGTTCTCAGGAATGTTTGTAGCATGGCAATTGGGCGATGGTGAGAAATGTGAGAATAGTGGTATGAACAGTGTGTAGAAATAGAAAGATGTCATTGAGTCGGTCGTCTTTGGTCGTGGTTGTGATGAGAGGAAGCGGGAACGTCAAAGGAAAATCTCGATGAGGATTGGCAAGGAGGAGGAAGAGGAGAAGATTGGGGAAGGGGAGAACAAGGAGGGAGGGGAGATGATTGGTAGTGTGTGTCCAGAATATCACCCTGCAAGAATTCGTTGAAAATACTATTGCAGCTGCACGAAAGCACTATACCAAATACGTCTACATCTCTACATCTATCTACTTCTACCACAACTAATATCCAGATGAACAACCACCACAACATGCATCTCTCCTTTACCTGTGGTGTTGGGGTGGCCGAAGCTCTATGCTGACTTAGCGAATCTCCCGGGGTATTTATTGCTCGATAGATCTAGAGGTTCTCAAGTACTATTTTTAAACTGATTTCACATTCTTACCTGCTGCATCACTCGAATGTTCACGTCCATCTTTCGGTCGAGATTCGATAGCTGCAAAGTCACATTGTAATTCTCACAGCTGATCATTTTCAAGAGAACGTGATAGTTCTTTGAAAGATCGTATCCTTCGAAAACTTACTTGTATTTCGACCCTATTCAGTCTCGCTCCGATGGTCAATGCTTGGCTCTTCTTCGAGTGAGATTGATATTGACCAGGTTTACCAAGTGCTGTGTCGAGCCTGAACGACCATTTATATAAAATATCTGAGAAAATAAAGGTAAATATTATCGAACCTCCTCTGTAGCTCCTTAATTCGCACCATCATGTTGAGATGACCCTAAATAATTGAATTAGAACGCTTGTCAATGAGCAGAGGCGCAGTGTAGCTCAATTTTTGAACATCTATGGATATTCGACGAAACGCATTTCATTTCAAAAAATAGAACTAACCTGCGAGTACTGCTCGATAACATCTCGAACATCGTACGGCTTCCGAGCTTGCTGGAAATTGTTACATTTAGCACCGTCTCCTTTTGAGCCCCAGCAGACGTTATGATTTTCAGAGGTATGACAGTCTATCATACCTGGAACTTCCTCCTCGAGATGAAGTACTTGATCTTCCTGATGGCTCGAATCGCATTCTTGTGCACTTCAGTCAGATCCGAGACACTGCAAAGTGCTTGCTCAAATACTTATTTTCCGAATCTCTCCAATTCTGTAATTCATGGTGCTTCCAAGGGCTCTATGGAAACGTGAAACACTTACTACATGATTCTGTTATGCACGATCTCATCTCCGTCCATCTCTTCCAATCCATCCGATCGAGAATCGTCCCGTTGATGACCCGAATCTATAAGAAAATATTGGAAAATCACTTTTTAGAATCATGTTAAGAATCGACGTTGATCTCACGTCTCAGCAGCATTCCCGAAGGATCTTCAATCTCTCCGTTGCTCTTCTGTCTCTTCAATTCACCCATCTCAGCATCCATCGAAGCAGTCGAGATTCGCTTTCTGAGGATTCTAGACAGATTTACGCTGAATAATCAAATGCAAGGAAGCAAATAACCGAATATTTCCTTCGGAGAACTGCTATCAAACATTCGAAGAGAAACGTACTTGTTGGTCTTCGCATATCGGAACAGTCCCTGCTTCTTCTTCTGTTGTCTCTCTACTCGCTGCTTCTCTCTCTCAGCAGCCAGAGGATCCACGTGAGCTTTCCTGGACAATTATTTCATTTTGAAGGGCCTACTATTGATGGATTCAAGAAGGAACAGTACTCACCAAGTGGCTACCAATCCCTTATCTGCTGCATGACATCGCCACACGCATTGGATGAGCGTCGCTGCAGCGGGGATTTGCCTGAAAGAAGGACATATCTTCGAGGTTATTTCGTCTGAGTTTCACCGTATCCATAAGCCATTATACACGTTCAAAGTCGATTCTCACCGATTGAAGTGCTTCTGTCGCTGCTTCTGCTGCACTTTCAGTGCGAAGCCCGACCCGAGGATTCCCTGGAAATGCCAATCCTTATTGCAGCTTCCTTATACCCGTTTATCGACTCAACGCCTTTGATCAATCCAATGATCTCCCAACATCACTTAAACTCACAGCTGGAAGGGCGAAGAATGAGATGGCGAAGATGGAGAAACACGACGCGACGATCCTTCCCAACCACGTCTGAGGGACGACGTCGCCGTACCCGATAGTAGTCATCGTGATCTACGATTGATATCGCTCAAGGGTTCACAATCAGGGGTATAGATTCTGTCATGATGGATAAGAATACTGACCACTCCCCACCAGAGGGCGTCCGCGTACGATGTGAATGCGGAGTTGCTGCTCGGAACGTCCTGAAATGTTTGATTTTCAAAAAAGTCTGGCATTGCGTATTTTTACCTTCTCGGCTAGATACACAAAATAGGAGGAGAATATCAATCCGAGGAATCCGATGTAGAGAGTGGTGATGAGCTCCTGTCGATGGATGAAGACGACGGATCCGAGAAGACGCCTGGAGATAGGGAGATGAGGGTAGGAGATAGAGGTTACAAAGTCAGGTGGGTGCGAGTGTGGAATGACAACGAATGGAAACTGTGCCCGATACTGATATCAAACACTCAAAACACGACGGGAAGTGCAACTGGGTGTATTCTGAAGGACTAACAATGATTGTAGGGCGTCCTCTAGTCGATATTGGACGTAACCCATTCTCGTCCTCTTCAGTCTCTCGTGTCTCTCCAATGTGTGACATTCCTCTACCGTCTCAGTCAAGAGCCACGAACAATCGGGATGAGGGGGAAGCAGACCCCGATCGTTTCGAAGATGCCACATTACTCTCGACTACCAGATACGACGGTATTACTGGAGGGAGACAAGAGATTACAGAGACAAACAGTGGGAAAAGGAGTGCTGCACGATTGGAAAATATGAGTGAATCACTTTCGAAATTGAGTTTACTTGATTAAAAATAATAAACAAATAAATAAAAAAGATACCACGTTCCGCCCTGTCGATCGACGTGGAGCATGCGAAGTATTTGCAGGAATCGAATACCTCTGAAATATTCCCCGAATTATGACCTGCCCATCCATGTTTTTGTGTCCGTTCCATTCACGTCGATGCGTCATAAAAACGGAAGAAGGAAGAGGGGAAGGAGAGAGGGTGCCAAAACATTTCGACCCGACTCTCTAAAGTGGCTGCTTCGGCCCTCTCTGGACTGATCTATAGGGGAGGAAGAGAGACTGACCGAATGGCAGACGTCGCGAACACTTGACCCTCACTGCCGAAGAGAATTATGAAGATGGAAGCAACTACGACTGCCAGGTCTGAAATATATTATTGTTTTTCAATGATTTGGCTTGCAACGTTATGACTCCTAATCTATATTCGAAAGTGCTAAACAATAAGCAAGACATGACCAGTTGTGAAATGATGCAACCCCCTTGGAGTCACGTGGGACCATTGAGAGAGGCATGGAGAGAGATGTCCTATTGAAAGAGGACACTAACGAATGATCAGATGGTTGAGAGGAAGAAAAGGGAGAGAGAAGCAATTTCATCATGGTTTGAACTAGATCAGGACGCAATCGGAAATCGGTGATTGTTAGATGGTTAATGAATCAGATGTGGAATTCCATTCATAAGCAATCACTAGTCACAACTGGCGCCACTACGACCTTAAAATTCATTCATAGCAGTTTTATGTATCCGCCACGTCCGGTACACACACTGATAAGTCACTGATAGTGTAGGTCAAGAATGAATCTGATCAGATAAGAAGGCGATTGTGTCCGCTATTTTGAGTGGGAGTGAATGAGAGAGAGGAGAGAGCATGAATGAGCGAACTGTGAAAAGAGAAGAAGAGAGGAAATCAGAAGAGGGAGAGAGAACAGAAAAGAGAGAAACAAAAAGAAGACTGTCGCAAGTTGGACCGTTTCTCCTCCTTCTCTATTCAGAAAGTGCAAGTGTTGACCAATGATCAGCGGTGGTTATGACCGCAACCTCCGTAAAACAGAAAATGATATAGAAGATATCACTCACCAATGATGGAGATGGGTTTTCGAGCGAATTTCATCCTTCCCCAGAAGCCCATGTACTTTGACCTGTAGGGATCATCGATTAGATACTGATCAATAGCGGAGAATAATCTTTACCTGCAGCCCGCTGACCACAACCTAACAGCGTATTCAACACCGAAGAAAGCAACGAGAACCAATTCCTGAACCGATCAATGATCATCTCAACTATAGCCGATCGTGTGCGTGCTTTCGGCTAATGTCCTTTCCGTTTCGTAAATATTTTCGTCTAAATCGTGGAACGGCGTGAGATTGTCGAAACGAGCTACGAATAGGAGAAGGAGACGATAATAGAGAGATCTCACCATCACAAAAAGGACTTTGGCTGCACTGTAGTGCTGATTCTCGATGGTCGAAATGACGGAGAGAATCAAGCAGAGAAGAACCATCATGAACACACTGAAATGATATATATTATCTCGATATTTTTAGTACTTGAAACAAGAGAACACTCGGTGATGAGTGCTATTTACATATTGAAATGTCCAGAAAAGGCTCAATTTCCTTTTCTCCCATCACGATCTCTTCGTCATTTCCCTCTCTATTCACAGTCTCATGGCGGGATCAACTCATATCTCCGGAAGCCCTCTTTTTCCCTCTTACGTCAATCGGCAACCTGACGAGAGTCGCGGCTTATGAAAACTGCCCGTTAAATTGGATCTGGAGGGAGAGAGGGAAGTGAGTCATGACAACGGAGAGATTGCGTCTTTCGAAGATCGGATCGGCCTTTTCACTTTTTGTGTTGAGCCGAATAATGAGAGAAAAGGCAAAAAGCATGCGAGAGAGGAGAGTGGGACTACAAAAATGCATGCATTCATCGGAAGATCTTTCATGCTCGCAGCAGCAACGAAAATACAGTGATCTTTACGATCTCTCACTCTCGCATAGAAACTACAGTTTACGAATGGACTGAATGGAGTCTAATCAGTGTATTCTTCACCTGAAATGGTATCCGAAGCACCACCATCCTGTTGGTCTCTCGAGGAAATTGTAGATGTTACTCTGCCAGGTTGGTTTCAGTGCCCGTCGCTCTTTCTGCGTCTTGTATCGAGAATCGAACATCTGCAATTACAGTCGTCATTCTACGAAAAAGTCGATATTCGGAAGAAATTGTAGGGGTATCGAATCGAGGTTGCAATGAGAGAGTGGAATGAGCCAGATATGGAGAAGCCTCGCAGCAACGAGGAAATTCGTCTCTCGATCTCGCAGTGGATGAGAGAGTGGAGAAAAGGAGGAGAGGGAGACTCAAAAAATTGTCTGCGCGCGCGATTTTCTCTTGAATGGAGACCGATTAGACTTGATGTATGGGAGGTTTAACTTCATTCGTAGGCGCAAGTTTTGGGCTAGTTGATCGCTGATAATGTAGTCGATAAGAAGGTGTAAACTGGGTTCCCAGGGGTCTGTCTGGGACAAGAGGGAAAGGGCGTGTTTGTCACACTCGGAGTGATCTCAGAAGGGAAAGTCTGGAAGCCACGCACAGAGACTCATTCTTAATCGTTCGGTTTTCCCCGCGAGGAAGACATTATATAAATTGGCCGGATATCCCGAGTGATTACGCACGAAAAGAGGAGGAGGAGGGAGAAATAACATTGGAGGAGGTCTGAGAGGGGAGAGTTAATCTCTTCGGTGGACGTGCGAGACTCGTGGACAGAAGAAAGCAACCCCGATCTTTCTTCGTCTTTTAGTGATAATCTCTCCTCTAAAGAGCGATAAGTAGCGAGTGTGAATCATCGAGATGAAACCCGATAGAAACAGCTCACTTTCTCGACACAATCTCCCGTGAGAAGAGGAGCGAGAGGGGCGATTCCCAGTGAATCTCCGCGACTACGACGACGACCTCAAATGATGATAGTTTGTGATTGTTGTGTAAGTATTTTTGATGCTGATAAATAGCACAATACTGAGAACTGTAAGCAAGAACACTACAAAAAGTGCGGGAAAGACTGCGCACAACACGACAACAACACGCGTACTTGAATAGGAGATCGAAACTCGGGAAAAGTCTTCCTTCCATCGACCAAAAGTGCTCGTTATCGTTTGAATGGGCGCTTATCAGTAGAAGTAGAGGACTAATTGACTGAAGCACTTCTTCTCAGTGATACGAAACTGACAACTTATTCCAGGAAATGGAGGAAATTGAGTGAAACTATCGGAAGGAAGGTGTGCGTGACAAACTGTGCATTGCATGACAGTAATCTCGAGACGGAAAGAAGTACCCTTGATGGAATTCGACGGCGACGCCGGTCGTCCTGAGATGTCGTTGACGGAGAGATGGACGGACATCTGAATGGACAGATGACCTCATTGTCGAGAACTCTTTTTATCAGACAAGATCATTAAACAGCGATGATTCACAAGTGCAAGGAAGTGACAAAGAATAAATAATCAGCTGCGCAAAAACTCATAATAATTCCCTGTGGATAAGGGAGGGGCAGATCTCGTGGAGTCGTCGTGGCAACGAAGAGAAGTCTCGACTTATTCCCCCTCCTCTCCTCCTTCTCATTCCCTCCTCACAACACCCTCTCATTTTCACAGATTGTGTGGGAATCTTAGGGGAGATAATCAGGGAGAAATAGGAGAGGAAAGAGATGGAATCGTGTCGCGATGGACGGAAATTAGAGAGAGACGAATGTGCGTCAAGTGAGAAGGGAAAGTGCAGAGATTAATGTGAGGTTCAACTTCCAGGATGAGAGGGAAGGCATCAGAGTGGGGAAAGGTGTTCAATCACTTCGCAAGAGGGGATTTGAGATAAGACGTTGATACAAACAACGTGGGGGGAAAGGATGATTATGATGAGAGAAGCCCTATGGAATGGAGATCTGCATCGTAAGAGTTGAGAAGAAAGTGAGATACTGAGAGATACAAATGGAGAGCAAATTGTATCTCATTCATAGACCGATGAGAGAAAGTAAACACATCTCCGATAATCTTTGAAATATTCGACGTTGAAAACAGAAAACTAATAACGACGACGACGCGGAATTAGTCAGAGGGATGCATCTCATTCCTTCCATCTCACGATATGAGCAGAAGGAGAAGCCCTAACGAGGCAGAGTCGCACCTCTATCGAGTACTTCACGTTACGGAGGAGACTAATTGAGCTGGCATCGACCCATTAATCGAGGAGAAAACAATGAGCGAACAATGGAAACGAGTGTCGAAAAGTGGAGAAGATCAAATAGTCCTCGAGTGAAATCTCCATCTCTACAGACTACGAGAGAGGTGTGAGAATGATTTAATTACCCCCTCTTAGCACTGATAATGAGTGATTGTATCGGATAGTTTGATCACTATTACGAGCCAATTCCCAGATTACAGCTGACACTTGTCCTTGAAGGAGGACGAATGAGTACGGGTGTCTAATACTTCCGTACGGTAGAAAATAGAATTGAGTGTTGTACACACGGATATAATTTATCAGCAGGGCACATAATCAATAACCGAGTATCACAAGAAGCTCGTGCAAATAATTACCTATGTAAGTGAAAAGAAGCAGTATGAAAGTCAAGACACAAGTGAATTTTCAGATTTAACTGTTCTAATGGACTACCCGAAAGTTCTCTACCTACCGTACTCTTACACATTATGAATTAGCTATAAAACAATATTCTGTGAACGAGAAACTGGGCAAATCCTGTAAGAGGGAGAGTACAAGTGATAAAAGTACAATGACCAATGGGGAATTCACTCGGGAGGAAAGATTGTCTACTTCTTGACGAATCCAGTACCCGGTCTGGGCAATCTCGAGCCAGGCAGCATACTGGGAGTGGGACGAGGAAGACCCACTGAGGTCACTACGGGACGACTGGGGACTGCCGCTGTAATAGTACCATTATTGATGCACGCACTCATTAGGACACCTAGACACTCTCCAGACCAAATTTTCACAACCCTCACGATAGACGGTATAAGTTCAACCCCCCCCCCCTGACTCACTTCCACTCGGGGGCGCCACCATGGGTCGTGGCATGGGTGCGAGTTGTCGAGGGGCGGGCATCGTTCCATTCGCTGCCTTCGCCAATCTCTCCTCGAGTAGACCACGCTCCTTCGCAGGCAATTTGGCCACCGCAGTCTGAAAAAGGTTAAATGATCTCATTTAAATCCAAAAAGGCACCCACAAAATCAATTGGACATACTGATCTGTGTCTCATCTGTGCATCTTGACAAGAACACTCCGAAACCAGAATACGATTAATATCCCACTGACCGTCCACTCGTCCTTCCCTTTCAATTGTGCCTCCACTCCGACACACGCATTGAGGGCTGCCATCCTCGTGAGAGCATCGCGATCCGAGAGACACTCGAGGAGGGGAGGAAGCAATTTCTGAGGAAAGGTGGTTATTATAAAGAGTGAAAGAGAACCAATAATCATTCGAATTACCTTACAACTAGACTTGTAAGCTTTGAGCAGCACTGATTCACAAGGACCTACTTGAATCCATATTCCCCTCACCTTGACTGTCGTCGGTCCACTCGAAGCCAGCAACGTCGAATCCTTCGAGGTCATCGACGAGATGATCGCCAGTGTGTCCATCTTCTGACTGGAAGAGATTGGTTACTGAGGTCAGGCGATGACAATTGACGCTACCAATGTGCAATCACCTACCGAATTATCTTGCTCTTGAGACCCTCGAGGAGGTACGGTAGTAGAATCGATGGGCCTATCGACTCGGCGAGTGAGAGAACGACAGACTTGGCATCCGAACGAACGACCTCGCGAGTATCGCCAATCTAATGAAGAATCATCCATTATTTACATCATATGTATTGACTCACTATTGAATTATTTCCAAATTAATGTTTAAACGTCGCTGTACCTTGCTCATCACGGCAGGCATGAGAATAGCGAGTTCCTGTTCTGAGAGATGACCGCATCCTGGAAGAGGACACGATCAGGCACGGATACATTTATGTTTCAAGTTCTTGTCATATTCCCGAGAAACTAGCAACCTTCGGTTGCTACGTTCTTCGCCGGGTTGCGTGCAATGGTTAAAATGCGCAAGGTTGCGTTGCACATTGGCATCATCCCTTGTAAAAGGCTCGTGAGGCCTCGAGCGATCCAAAAACGTTGCGATTCCGCCACTTCGTGGCTACATCGCAACTTTTTCGGATCGCTCTCAGCCTCACGAGCCTTTCACAAGCGGATCACAGGCTTCGCGTGTTTTGGCGCGCTCCCCACATGTGCTTACGACTCCCCTTTTCTTTTTACTTCCTTGGAATCTGCTTGTGAGGCCTCGAGCGATCCTTTTCCACAAGCGCTTCGAAGGTTAGGCTGTCAAACGCTGCGGATGCGCATTGGCATCTTCCCTTGAAAAATTCCGCCACTTCGTGGCTACATCGCAACTTTTTCGAATCGCTCTCGGCCTCACGAGCCTTTCACAAGCGCATCGCAGGCTTCGCATGTACCATCGTAACTTCTCTTTGCATTTTACTACCTTGAAATAGGTTCGTGAGTCCTCGAGCGATCCGGATTTCGGATCGCTCTCGGCCTCACGAGCCTTTCACAAGCGGATCGCAGGCTTCGCGTGTTTTGGCGCACTCTCACATGAAAAAAATTAAAAAATTGAAGAAACGAGCGAGAAAACGCTGAAAACGGCGCGAAATACGAATTTCGTCATATTGCATAGTGATGATGAAATATGTGTAAAAAGTGAAAGTTTTGATCACGTGGAGTTGTTTGGCCGGTCCTGGACCTGTACGACGACGTTAAAGTGGTTTTCCAGGCATTTTTTTGGAGCTTGACAGACAAACAGACAAACAGACGGACAGACAGACGTAATCATTTTATACTTTTAGAGGAATTAACCGATAGCATTTGTTCTTCCTGATTTATCGCACCAAATAGTATTCTAAAACTCTTTTCGCCAATTAACTTATTTTCTCCACCTTTGGATTCGATTATCCCCAATCCTTCATCTTCCTCACCTCCGAAAGTCCTCGCAGCAGCCGGCAGCAGTTTCTGCAGCAGAGTGGGCGGAGTCGAGGTTGCTGCCAATCGGAGGGCGAACCAACGAGAGATGAGATCGGAGTGAGAGGAGAGAGCATCGTATGACTGCTGCAAAGTTGCAAAGATGGAAACCATTCAAATAAAGATCAACAAGAACAAAGTATTTAGAACGTTTGTGCAACATGAAATCACCTTGTTAAAGTAACCCAAGTGAGTGGGTTCGAAAGTTTCAACTAACCGCAGTGATCAACTTGAGTGCCATCTCAATGCCGGCGACGTCTTCTGCTCTCATAATGGCCGCTGCCTGGGGACTGCAACAGCCAGCGGCCACTCGGAGGAGATCCGATTGAGTGGATGGACGATGCTGAGAGACATGGAGATGGATTGTATTGTAGTAATAAAAAGAATGGCAATGGACTATCAAACCCAATGGAGATTTCGAACTATGCCGAGACATTGCAACTAAAAATTGCCCAATTGAATTTTTCATGAAATCTCGAGTTATCAAAATGTATTTCAAAATTTCCGTCTCCTTCACTTACCTCTGCCAGCCTGGCAATCTTTCCTTCGGCCGATCCGATGAATTTGGCGCCTTCGAGGGTGAGAGGAGCGATGTTCTCACGAGAACCACGCTGCAATTACAGTCATTTGTATTCATCACTCTCACTTAAAAAGAAAACCCGAAAAAATTCGACTACTAGACAATACAATTTCAAAGACTTTTTCATCGAAAGAAAATGAAATGCAGCAACCTACCGGAGTGGTGCGGCCGCTCACAGAGGGACGGACAGCAGAGCCAGGACGAGAGAGGGGAGGACCGGGTCGAGGCACTGAAACAAGGAACTCTTTACTAGATCGAAACCTTCGCTTCATGGTTTTTTTTATTTAATTCAACCGATAATGTCATCATCATTGCTCCATTCCTCCATCCTCACCGGGTCTTGTCGAGGGTGCGGCAGTGGAAGGACGAGAGGAGGGCGCGGCCACTCGAATTGGCGCAGAGGTAGGAGGCTTACGAACCTGAAGGAATTGAGTTTCATAGAATTTGTATAATTCGAACTGAATGGAAAATTACAATGTATCTTGTAATCCTTTGCGTACAATCAAAATCAAATAATTCCCTGCATTTTATACCTGGCTTATCCGAGTTTCTAAACGCATACATACTATGATTGGAACAGCGATCTTCAATTGTTTGTCCTATTCTGATCGGCCCAATTCAAATCTAACTAACCGCACTGACTGGGGCTCCTCTTGCCGAGGTCGGCATCGTTTTCCTCACTGCAGATCCTCCATTCACAGCAGAGGAAGCAGTGGAACGAGTTGTCGACTGCAAAGGGACAACTCGAGTTTGGTCACAATCACATATTTCTGTCCAACCCAAAACCAGTCAGAACAATATTTCTCGATTCTATTATATTTAGGACATTATAGTATCTATAGTTCGCTTTATCAAAAGTATCAAACAACAAAACAAATCACTCTCATTCTTTCACACGGAAAATGAAATCAACTTAATAATAGAGGCTGCCATCTTTCCCTCACCTGTCCATCCCCTCCTCCTCCCTTCTCTCCATGCAATCTTCTCATTTCCTCACTCGCCGTCGCTTTTCCCTTCGATTCGATCAGCTCGTCACGCAATTTCTCAATCTGAAGAAGCAACAATTTGAAAACTAGGATAGGAAAAACAGAAATGAAATTCATTAGTATTTCAATGAGATCGCAGTTGGAATCGCTCGTTCCCCTATTCCAAAGGCAATACCCTAACTGCGCAACTAAGAAGTGGCTGCGTGACCGTTGAAACACTAAAGGTTGTCACCTACTCTCTCTTTCCGAATTTCGTCGCTAGGCGACGCACCCAAAGTTGGTTTCTTTGCGCTTCAAAGGTTTCACGTAGAGACCACCCTTCATTGCTACTTCTCCAATCAGGTTAATCATTCCTCCCTACCTTCTGCATCTTCATCTTATCCTCAGCCACTTCTCCCATCAGTCCCTTCCCTGCCGTCTCTCCCACGCATCGGAGAAGGGCTGCGAGGGCGGAGAAGGACGCCTCACGACACTCTGCGTCTGAGTCAGAGGAGAGCTGAAAGAAGAAGGGCATGGGACGTCGACGTCATTAGGCCACACATGATGACGCACTTCTACTTGTCAAGAGATACCGTATCCCGTCCCCTACCGTACCTTGACGAGTCCTCCTGCCACTGTTCTCACTCCTTCTTTGGGCAGAGTGGCAGGGCTGTGTTGAGAGAGGAGTCGAGCGAGAAAGAGAGCAGTTTGAGATCTGAGAGAATAAAGAGATAATATAATTTTATAAATACTTGGGTACTGGAATCCATTGCACTCGTACATCGATTGAGTTACATGTAATGGGTGTGAAACCACAAATTTACACCAATGAAAAATAGCCAATTATCATCTTACGGTCCTATTTATCTCGAACAATAAATGAAACTAAATGTTTGCATTATTCGAACCGGTTGTTCAACGAAAATTACCACATTACCACGGCTCGATCTCATGAGGTAGTGCTGAAATCCAACCCCACCATCCCTTCTCCCTCTCCCACCATACCTGCAGGCGGGATTCGTCTTTGTTAGTCCAGCCACGATCTCATCAGTGTACACCTCGAACGACTCCTGCAATTAATGTTGCGTTATTATTATTTCAGACATCAGAACTATTCACGAGCGTTCAACGGCATTAGATTACCACCACTCCCACTACTATCTCTCTACCCGTGAGACTACCATACACATACCTTTCCAGCTTCTGAGGAGACCATTATGTGAAAAAGGCGGCGCTGGCGTAGAAACCTATCACCATACATCCCCTCCCTCACCCTCCCTCATCCCCCCATTCTTCCTCACCGTGGTGGCGACGGCATCGACGCACTCGATCACCTTCTCCCTCACCACACTCTTCTTCTCCTTGAACTTATCGAAGCACGTTGAGATGACCTGGAGATGGAAAAACCTCAGGGAACTGTGCCACACTTTCCATTCAATAATCATTTTAATTACGGATAGAGGCGCAAATCGCATTGCACAGTGGCGACACCATCGGGTGACACTAGCCTATCGAAACCTCGACCAACCAGGAGGTTAACTGACCTTTGGAGCATAGGCAGCGAAGTCAGTTCGAAGTGCAGTGGCGATGAGGGAGAGACACGAGGCAGCGAGTGAGGCGACGTTGATGTTCACGTCCTTCTCCAGAACCTGCAGGGTAGAGCATGGAGATGGAGAAGGAAAGCAGGAAAAGATCATTCTTGACTACATTTGCACTAGAACATGTAAAGCCAATGGAGTATTCCCACATAACAATGGGAAAATAATGTCAGTGCTAACCTTGTTCAACAGCAGCACGACGGGCGTGTTATCGGGCGAGGGCTGCAACCTCTTCTTCTCTTGCAGCACCTGCAGCGCAATAAATTAACGCGTATGTGAGGTAACAAATTATTGAATGTTATGTAGATGTGAAAGGCAGACGAGACTGATTACATTCAAACATTGAATAGGCTTCATGAGTCTGCTGTGAAACACATCTTCGACATCCAATATTTCGGATTTATTAGCACTATCCACAAATTTAAGAAAACTAATTATAGGATTCTTATAAGTCGTAAATATGAAAGATCATACTTTCTCGAGTGCCTCCAAATCGTCTTTCCTGTCCTGCCACTTCTTCTCTGCCATCTTATCAGCGAAACTGCAAGGAATTGCAACATCATTACTATTTCTCTCTGCAAAAAAAACAAATAGCGAATAGCAGAGCAGTGATATTTGTATTTTCCTCATCTCTTTGCCACTCACTCTTTGTCCATCACAGTGCTCAACTCGACGGGGTCGATCAGTGTCCATGGGTCGATTGCTGCAGCTGCTGCACTGGCTGCAGCCCCGCCCCCTCCTCCTCCCTCCCCACTGTCACCCGATCCGCCCGCTGCTGACGACTGAAACGGAAGGGAAATTCATTACGTTTACTTTTACCTACAGACATCGCACTATACACATAACCTTTCATTTGACTAATATGTCAGATGAAACGAGTATCATCCAGGAATCACTAACCCGTTAGGATACATTCAGCTACTCTAATTCTAGACCTCTCCCTCCTCACCTCAGGTCCATCTCCACTTCCTCCTCCATTCGCTCCCTTCGCTGCCTCTGCCTCTGCATACTCCACTGTCGCCTTCTCACACGCTTCCGTGATCTGCAAATGTTTAAATCTCCCCTATGTACACCTTTTCTCCACGATGCCGTGATAAACTACTCTAATCCTCCCCTCACCTTAGCCATCTTGGGAGCTTCTCCCTTCAGTGTTCCAATCATCGTCTCCATCGCTGCACCCAACAGTCTCCTCACTCCTCCCAATGCCACGCACGCGGCATCGCGGACTGACGCATCCGAGTCAGAGGCGTGCTGCAAGGAGGAGAGAGGATGGGAAAGGAAGGCATCGACCATTTGAATCGAAGGAACACACTCAAACCAAGTCAAAGAAGACGATTAATGTTTCATGGTGTCTAAAAGTGAATGCAAAACATTCCAGAATAATAAATTGAAAAGTGCTGCGAAAAAATAATATTCTATTTTGAAATCTTCTGAAATTGTTACTTTCGCCAACTCGGCTTTGACTAGAATAATCACTCATATGAAAATCATCTGCTACAATTTCCTTGGTCCTAAATTACTCTAGCCATCACATGCCATACCTTGACCAGGAATGGCATGATTTCCTTGAGGAAGGGAAGGGCGGAGGCTGCACTGGGAAGGGAGAGGAAGAGACGGTAGAGGAACGCATCCAGAAGAGTCTGAATAGTTGTGAGAAGAGATCAGTGAATATTTATGAAGAAGACTGTGCATGATTGGAGCGAATACCGATGTCGACTAAAAAAGATACTGAAAAACATCGAAAATCCACCCTGTCCCATCATCACCAGTTCTAGATCATCAACATGACCAAGTGGATTCTGGACGAGGTCACAGTCAACAATCACGAATCCCTATTTAGTCCGCATTGCCATCTCTCTCGAATAATCAGAATAATCCCTCACCTTCATCTCTGGACTCGGCTTCTGCATGTGCTCGATCAGTGGGCCCGAGATACGATCGAGATTGCACTGAAGGATGCAATTATTCTGGTCCGCTCTTTCACTGACAGTCCACCAGCATACCTTGTGTTTCACAACAGGTTCATACGTCTTGAAAATAACTATCCTCAATCGCATGTACATATGTTTCGAAATTAAAATACAACAAAAAAGGAAAAAAAATTGGCATACCGTGGCGGCGACAGCATCGAGTGCGGGAGGAAGGGCTTCTCTCACAGCAGCCTTCTTGTCTTTCGCCTTCTCGAGGAGCGGATTCCACACCTGAGCAGGAAACTACATATTTGTTCTCAGCCATGGCAATTCTATAGTTTCAAGAACGTAACGATAATTTTGGACGATCTAACGACCTTTACAATTCCTAGATACTCAGAATCACATGGTTGCAGGCATACCTGACCCAGGGAGCTCCTTGGAATTTTTTCGTCCCAACAACACGGGTCCCCGGGACAGAAATTTGCTTCAGTTGTACGGGTCACCCCCTATTTTAGGGTATTTTCAATGATTTTGTCACAAAACTAACGGGTAACCTCTGAAAATTTTGGAAAATGTCAAAAACCGAACGGGTATCCGCCACCTTGAAGTTCCTCAAGGAAAACGGCGGACAGCTATGGTTGCAGGATGCTCAGTTTACTAAATAAACACATAATTCAAAACCGGTAACCACAGTTGAAAAGGGTGCCCAAAACCAAGGCATTGAGCCGTGGCCGAGTGGTCTAAGGCGCACCTAAGGTATAATCGCGAGGTCGCTGGTTCGAATCCCGGCCCTTGCAAACTCTTTTGCCAAGCTTTGCCAAGGTTTTAGGAGTTCAGAAAGTGATTGGAAAAAATTAGGCAAAGATTGGCAAAAAAGTTAGCTGGTGGTAGGATTCGAACCAGCGACCTCGCGATTATACCTTAGGTGCGCCTTAGACCACTCGGCCATGGCTCCATGCCTTGGTTTTGAGCACCCTTTTCAACTGTGCCGGTAACCAACCATTCCGACAAATCTCTCGAAATTCCTCCTCAATCCTCTAGCCAGGGCGGCGACTAATTTGATAGCCACGACGACCACATTGATGTTCGAGTCTTTGAGAAGGATCTGCAATGATGATACATGTACATTTCATCGATGGTCCATTTATGTTAAAGAATACTTTATTTCGAGAGGGAAGTCTGAGTAGCAGACCGTTGGTCATTTTCATTCGGAAAAATCACATAACGGAGATTCTCACTGAAGGGGATAGTATATAACGAGAAAGCAACGGACCTTCTTGAGCTCATCGACGATCTCTCCATAGATGGTCGTCGTCGTTGTGGAGAGACGAGGATTTTTATCGATAAGATCCACCAGACTCTGTAATTGTAAATCTTTCATCAAAAACTTAAATTATATGCTCTAAAAGAGCTAATAATTCGTCTTCTCCTCACCTGTAGTGCATCTCTCCTCTCCGCCCACTTGGTGCTTCTCACATTCTCCCTCTGCTCGGATGGCCATCTCTCCATTACATTCACCTCGTCCAGGTAATCCCATCCGTCCATTTTCTAAAGAGAAACTCCTCACAGAGTGTAAACGGTGACAAGGAGCGTAGCACGAATCAAAGGAATAGGTAAGTCAAGTGAAAGAAAGGAAAAAGGGAAATATACGCAATAGAGGCTACTAGACTACCCAAACGGAGCATGATACGACACAACAACTCAATCACTCAAAATTTCGCAAGAGAACCCGAAAAGTCCACTGAGGCGAAAAGAGAGAAGAGTGAAGGGAGAGAAATATCATCTATTTGCACAAATGGAATTGTTTTTGCTAGTAATCGAAGTGCTGGACGATCAAAATGGAAGTTTAGTGACAGTCGACATAAGTAGAGCTATCATTCACGTGAATGATCACACCCAGTTGGCAACCCAGTTGGCAACCCAGTGGTTTATGAATGTGATGCGTAAGGAGGTTGGATGATCTGTGCGCGTGCTCATTCTACTTGTAGTACTCACCCCAATCCACTTGTGCCACCCCTACCCCCCCCCCCCCCACAACTATTCCATCTGTGCGGATAAATATTATTATTATTATAGTGAGTGGTTTGCCAGGTGAAAATGAAGTACAGGAGGCTATGTTTAGTCCTGTGCAGCTAGGAAACGAGTAAAGGCTTCACGGGATGAATACGAGTCACGCGGAGGAAGAGAGAGGTGAAAAGATGTTGGAAATGACCGGAAGTAAGTGAATGAAGTGAAATTGCAGCAGTGAAACTCAACTAGTTTGAACACCCCGCCCAGACATACTGTAAGTGAAAGACTCAAACTTTGGTGTATATAGCTATCATGAACTGGTTTATTTAATCTTTAAGATACTTTTCTCGTTCGCGACGAGTTTCTCATTCAAATAATGAGTAGACATTTCATATTTATCGAAATCTATGTACAGCAAGTGAACAGTCGATGATCCTGTGGTATTTGGTCACATTGCGAGCAATAATTAATTGAGTGAATGAATACGAGTGTTCCCGTGAATTAGAGCAATCTGTTGCGTCTTCTTAGTCTTGGCAATGTTACTAGCAACATACAATCGATATTTGGATTACAGTAGAAAATAAGGTAAACAGGGGGCAATCTGAGAGATACTACGGTGGCTATTGTTAGGAATACACTGGATAAGAGGAGAACATGCAAGTGAATATAGACACGTTAAAGTGAGTAGATCGATCAAAGAGTTAAAAATATCGTAGGTCAAAATCGCCGAATTCACACCAGATTAGCTGCAGGAGTTATGCCGCGGGCTGAAAAGGAATCGATAAATGCTTGCTACCGTAGTCTACCGTACCTTCACTGCACGTCTCCCACTGATCGATCATCGTCTTCGCACTTCGCATCTCCTTACAGTACTCCCGATGGGCTGAGTGGTAGCCGGCTACTGTAGTCGGCCGCTCGCATTCTGTAATAGGTTTCTTTTACATCAAAAGATAATTACATTGCATTGCAGCAAGGAACGAGAGGGTTATCTAGTCCGTGAAACCTATATCTCACAGATAATTCAAGCAACCTCCGTTCTTTTTCGGCAACTACCAGAACATGGAATGCGAAAAATACTAACCAGTATCGACGACGACTCGATATCTTCTAGATCCTCTCACATATTCTCCTCCATCTTCCTTCTGGACATTCATGATGACCACTCCTCCATTCTCATCGATAACGACGTCAGAGCGAGATAGAACACGACCGTCCTTCATCCATTCCTTCTCCTTCGTCTCTTCATCGCTCGTCGCCTCCAGATGGAAGGCGTCTCCGAGATACACCTGTAGAGAGACAATATCAGCCATTTGCCATCACTATCGCTTCACAAATTTTAATTTTGTAATTAGTCAGGCCGAATTTCACTAGACAGTCTCCCGTTTCAGTATCTAACATATCATCTCCATTACCACATTATTTACGCGTTATTGCGTCGAACTGAAATTTCAAAACCGTTAATGTCCCTCAAAATGTCAACTATGGTACTCTTCCCTCGACACTCACCGTCTTCTCTACAGCAGCTGCACTCGCGCACTCACTCCATCCTCGGCCCGCCCACGATGAAATCCATCTGGAATAGACAAGATATTCTTCCATTCCACGACTCCATCCGAAATTTTGTTTGATCAACAATTAATTTAGAATGAGGGTTTGTATTTATATTCACCTGTAAACTGTGCAACCGAAAGTGGACAGGAACCAACAATGTAGTATTTTCTCCTACTCACCCCGTTCCCTTTGCCTTCTCCCTCCTAGCACACGTCGCTCCCGCGCTACTCCAACTGCAGAATGGATCGATGGCACATGAATGGCAGGAAGAGTGAAGATGACAGGCTGGAAAGGCAATCGATCAGTGAGCAACTGACCTACTAGTAGAAGTGGTTCCAGCTACAATAGACATTGCTTTATTGCACTCGCTTTCAAAGGAACACTTTCTCTCCACTTTCAACCCCTTCCATCATTCCGCTCTCGCAACCCCAACTCACCAGCCAGAGAGAACTGTCCAACTGTCGACGCTGACGTTGAGACGTACAGGAATTCTGAAAACACATCAATTACATCTCACACAACCGGCAGAATAACCACAGAAAAAACATTCATAATCAGAGTGGCATACCAAATGATAGTTTTACAAAGACTTAGATAGTTACCGATGTTGCAATGTACTACAGCCCCATAAATAATTAACTGATTACTCAATCGTACCATGGGGAAGAAGGGCGCTGGCCATGATCTTTCCCTGTACTTCCAATTGATTCTTCTGCAGAAGACTCCATCGGTAGTCTCCGCCCTCTCTCCAATGGGCTAGCTTCCAGAGGGATCCACTTCTACAATTCAATTCCTTTTTATACCAAGTATTTTTTGAACGCACGATACAATTAGGATTCTCAAACGATCTTATTTTTACATAACGTAGTTGAGAAATTGTTCACTATCCTAATTCCGGTTGCAGCCTTCCTTTAAATTTCCAAACTTGATTAGCTGTCAATTCCTTTCCTTTAGACGTGAGAAAAAAACGTTTACCTATGGTCAATGGCGAAAACGACATTCTGCTCTGGGAGTACATCCACTAGTACAGAATGGAAGAAGACGTCACGAGTGGGCATCACGGGAACCCCTCCTGGCACCTGGAATGAAGAGTTTCACTATTCACTTGTCCTCACTAGGAAGGTCACTGTTATCCGACTAGGTCATACCAAATTTGTAATCTCGAGAGAGAATAAATAAACACGCAAAAAAAACAAAAACAATATGACTATCTAAAATCGGAAACTTCTTTCTAGTTACAGTAGGGCTTCATGATCCCTTCAATGCATTCATCTCCATCTAATTTTGATTTTTGAAACGTCACTAAGAGTAAAATTCACTCACGGGTTCTGCCATCATGAGATGGCTCTTGGCGAAATGGAGATCATTGTCGGAGAGGGAGGAAGAATTGGCTGAGCACGAGCCAGGACGATGGGAGGGAACCGAATCTGCGGGGGCGGGAAGCCACACTCCTGGACGAGGAATTATATTGAAATTGGAATATTCACGTTGCGGTCCTTCCCTATCAACGTTGCATTCTCATTATTGTCAATGGATACTTCATTCTCGCGATCAACAACACGTTTTTTTTCCACACAGCAATAAATATCCAATACGCCTCGGTTATTCTGGGTTCCACCCCACCACATTTTTTTCGTGAGCGTCAATTGACTTCGATATTATTCTCATGTACCAGCCCCCAGAGTAGGAAAAGGTCGTCAAAAACAACCTAAAATCCGTAAACGTACCCGGTTTTCAAGGGTAGGGTAAACGTGGAGAAGTACCTAGAAGTCTAAAACGTACCCAGTATTTCGAAAATATTGCCCATTTTCGAGGGTTTTGCATAAACATACCCGGGGATCTGACGATTTTATCACCTGACTTTTTCATCTATGCCAGCCCCATCATTTCTCCCTAGTGACTCCCACATCAAAATCAATTGCACAACCCCTCGCTCACCAGTGGTGTGCTGCTCGAGGAACAGTCCATGGCCGAATAGTTGGTCGATGGAAGAGAGGGCGAATACACAGATGGCAGAGGTGGGGAAGGCGGAGTCCGAAGTGGACATCGAGGCATAGAAGAGAGTGTCGCCCTCCAGTTCCACTCGAGACACCGATTCTGAATGGGTGTAATTTTTTGTAGCTGGACAACAAGATTTTATCGAGCAGAACCGCTCACTGGAGAGCATGAAGAACCACTGAATCAACGATTCTCCAACTACTGATCAGAAAATTATTTTTTTTCGATATTTACTACCATTCAAAAAAATTCTCTAAATAAATATTGAGAACTGATCAACTAACGTAGATGGTCGAAGTAGAAAGGGAATCGGGCCGAGATGGAGCAGTTGAGTCTCGCCTTCACATACGATGTCCACACGTTGCGAAGCACCGCCCGACCACCCATGTCTTTCTGAAAAGAAAACAAATATTTAAGCTTTCAACCCTAGTGTATCTCGGCTTCACTATGAATATATTAGACGCTGTTCAGCTAAGTGAGCAGTAGTATGATGATGAATTCAGAACATAAAACAAATCTCCCATCCCCTCCTCCTCACCTTGCACACCCTGGCGACTCTCGAGAACACCGTGGGAGGGGCGAATCCAATCTCGACGGCGATCTCACGGAAGAAGAAGTAGACGTACTCACCGATATCGAACGAGGCAACGAATTGAGGTTCTAAAAGGCATTCGTACTGTTTAGTGTTTACACTCGATTCCAAAAAAAAAACAATCGAGTTGAGAGCTCATTCGTTCCTATCAGCAATCTGTGAAACTCGATTCGACTGGGAGTTAATGGAACAATGCTCTCGCTATTATCAAAATCGGAATCCAGGCATCTCTTTTCTTAAATAAATGAAACGCACACCACACTAGCATAATCGTTCTACTTTTCCTAATCGCCGGAGAAACATTTATCGCACAAAACCCTGTGAACTGACGTATTCTTTGTTGTTTAAATGTTGTCAATTTAAATACTAATTCAGATATTTTCAAAAAAAATATCATTTACTAACCATTCAGCCAGGTGTTGTCCGTGTAGATGGTTCGCATCGCTGCCACCGATTCGCGACCACCTGCAATGAATGAAAATATTTATGGCATCACCATATATAGTTCAAAAAATTTACACTGATGTTCCAAATCATACTATCTTACTTACTCTTACTATTCGAGTTAAGAACATCGGTGTTTCACTATGTTTACATATTCCAATCACGTCAACTTTTCTCAATGTCAATAGCGTTGTTCTTTCGTGACCATTCAAATCCAACATAAATTGCCAACCTTCCATTAGCGCTGGGCGATAGATGAGATGGTTCTCGCCCGCCATTCCAGTACGAATTCCTGTGAAAAGTAGAATTAGATCGAGAACGGCTCTCCCTCATAGTCAACACACTTGGGTGAACCTCTTATCTACTTAAATCTATTTTCCCCATTTCAACCCTCTCACAACTCCTTCTCACCAGCATAGAATGCGGGTGCATCAGCGGGATTTCCCCATTCCACATGCACTGCAGTTCCATTCACTCGAGCATCGGGAGAGCACAGACCAATCATCGTGCGAGGCTCCTCCTAGAAGAGATTAGAGATTGGGAATCGATACTCGGTAATCAAAGATGAAAGATCAAACCTTATCGATGAGTTTATTGACATCGAGAACTCTCAGTTCCGGTTTGAGTGCGACACTCGAGCAGACGAGAAGAGTCTCTGCTGTGGGACGGAGGAAGAGTTGACGGACCTGAGAAGGATCAGATGAGTTTAGAAGTAAAAATGTGTTACAATTAATCTATTTGCCCAGCAATCATTAGAGAGACTACTTTCTTTGAACTAAACAAATCTCATGCAACACTGAATCATCTTTCATAGCAATAAATCCACAAGGTCTTTCTTTTAAAATCTTTGTTTTGTCTAAATCGCCAATACTCACCGATGGAGCACATTCCGATGCACTGGCCAGTGTGCGACACTCGCTCTCCTCTCTGTTAGAGACGGCGAAGGTACGAGATGTCGCCTGCAATTGCCAATTGTCTTTTACATTTTGAGCCTGTAATTTCAGTGCTGCAGATCACCTTCTAGTATTGAGGATGCTAACCTAACTAATACCAATATTACTGCCACCTCCTAAACAGCGCATTTAACATTTATGATTTTAGACATTCGAGCCACATCACATGTGGCATTCCCGATGCACAAAATTCATATTTTGGACATTAGTGGTTCAAACCAATAGCTGAATCACAAATACCAACAAATGGGAAAAGAATGGAAAAATACATACGACATTCTCCGCAGTGTCGTTGATGTTGTATGCCCACAGTTTGGCGAGATATCCACGACATCCGACGTAGAGAGAGGCCGCAGTCTACAAAGAGATCTTATCATAACCCAGACACTTGCAAAATGTCTGCCTCCAGAACCCTAATCTTCTAGAATCTTGTTCTAAAGCTGTCATGTAATCTAACAACCGATCTTCAGCAATCACGGGGGAATCATTCAGAGAAAGAGATATCTTCCAGACAGAACACAGAATACGAGGCACTTTGATCTTATTGAACTCACCGTATCCAATAGTAGACTCGAGCATCCTCCCGCAGTGTCTACTCCCGGTCGAGAGAAGAGCTTCTCTGAAGATCAAAGATCAATTGATATTCCGACCCTATCCTTCATTTATCTCCTATCCGTGATCTAATCAGATACTTCTCTTGGTCTCATCTCTCACCAATCCATCATTCTCATCCATCTGTCATTCGTCCAATCAGAGGCCTTCCTCTGTCTTACTAATTGTATTTATTTCATTTATCTATATAAAACGGGTCGAAAGCTCAACTTCGGATCTGCCAAGTACTTGAGGGAAAAGCCAATATTTGAAAACCTTCATCCAGGGGAAATTCGAGGCCCAATAGTCAAAGTGACTTTACATATTGGATAGTGGATGAACTGACTTTGGCTGTTGGTTACAATATATGAAATTTTGTGCAATATATAAAGTGACTTTGACTATTACAATTTGTGTGTATTTCAGATTATTTTTGTGATCCTGTTCTAAAAAATCCAAGTTTTTTCAGAGGTCAATTCTGGTGTCATCATGAAAAGAAGACGATGAAGAATGGAACTATGTAGTTTATCCTGCAATCAAGATTATAATCACAACAACAACAGCAAAACGAACAATGAAAGATGGGAGCATGAATAGTACATTGTCTTTGCTAGTAAATATGTCACGTGATAAATAATAAGAAATCAAATGGCAAAATATAAACACGCAGCAGATGACCACAACGGAATAATGGGTGAACAGGACTGACCAATCGAGAATAAAGGGGGGGGGGGGTGCAAAGGGAACTCATTCTAACTGAACCAGCAGCAGTTTGGCATTGATAAAGTGACAATTTTTTCTAAAGGATTGATTAAAGCTGTCGGGTTAGAAAGACATGGGCAAAACGGGGCGAACGGAAAACTTTTATGTGGATCGTGCTGAAAGGTCGCTATGGGGTAGACGTAAATTCATGCAAAAAGTTCCTTGACCGTTATCATCACTCAATAGACGTGCGATAGTGCAGTCCTAAATCACTGTGCAAGTTAGAACGAGATCGCTGGTTTGCGGGCAAAATCAGACCTCTTCCCATTCAACTGGAGACTAGGAGATGCACTCTCTCATGCCAGAGGGGACAAGCGAGTAGGGAGAAGAAGGCCCGGCAAAACAAAACTTTCTCAATGATTGAAAGGAGGGGCTTGACTCTATAAGAGAGAACAAGCAAAGGGGACCATGACCAGTAAGAACACCTCATCTCAGTCACAAGAGATAGTACTAAAACAACTTCGTGAGAACCGTGAGCAACATCACCTAACCTGTGCCCAGTGAGGGGAAATTAACTTGCGCAACAAAACTTAACCTTACAACAAAAGCGCTGCTATCTAGAAAGACCCTAGAAAGAACCTAGAACTCACACTACCCCGTTTTTGACGGTACTGACAATGAAAGCATTTCCAGTCACTGACTATCGAAGTTATTGCTCCAGACATGCGTTGAATCTAAAGCCAAATTTTTCTCTGTCTAGAATCGGCTAATTCAATTGCGGGAGTTCTTCGTGCACCCATGGCTAACGACTGCGAAAGTTTGAACAAAATCCGAGGCTACGAGTGTCACGCCAAAATTTAGCTGACCGCGATCCTTGGCTCTTTGTATGAGGCGATGGAGGCGAGAGTCGCAGACGGTTAGACACATGCACTCTCACCTGGTCAGAGACACATAGGCAGGGACGAATAATTGGAATGAAGGAGTGCGCTGCTGGGGTGGGGGGGGGGGAGTCAGTGAGGACAAATAATAATTATACAACAAAATCCTAGTGGGTACGAAAACAAGACACTTTTACGGTCAGACAAGAACGCACAATATAAAATGATAAGTAATAATAAGAGCCGTTGATAAGTTGCTATCAACCACCTACAATGGCAGGCAAATCCTCCACTCAGCCAGCATGATCGATCCGGCGTGAACGCGCAGCCTGAACAAGAATTAAATAATTAATTTTATAAATATTTGGCCTGCTAATAGCCAAACGCGGTGAAGGCAGAACACACATGGTTATTAAAATTATAATCAGTCGATTAATTTAAATCATACCTCGAGAATCGCGCGGCTTATTGACGACTTCGCGTCGCACGACGTCGTTAGCGTTGGACGGCGGTGCCTAAAGCGAGGGAAATAAATAAACAAATACAAGCAAAATACTCGCAATAACAGGTAATATCACAATAATATCACAAACTTATTGTAACTTGATTAGCCTTGATTGGGCACTACTCACCTCGGGAATGCGCGGCTTCCTGTTCTCCTTCGTAGTGCGCTGCTTATGTTCGACAACCCTTAATAGAACAATTTAATAAAATAAATCAAGTGTTGCAAAGATAGACGACATGGGCGACAATCGAAAAAGCACGAACGAGGAGAGCCGCGACGCGCGAGGACGCGTCGCGTGCGTGATAAATAGAATTGAGAGGAGAGGCAATTGGAGGGCAAAGACGAGAGAAGGGAGTGTGAAGTGAAATACGTTTTTAAATAAACAGACCAATAAAGCACACGCGTGAAACGAAATGTTGACGAAATAGAGCAAAAAACGGGCTGAGTCAAATCAAGTGGCGTTTCTGAGCGAAATCGGCGTTTACGCTGGTCAAATATGCGTTCAGGTTGCTCTAGGTACGCGGCGCAACGATTCAAGCAAAGATTCTATCAAAGTAAAAACAAAATTAGACGCGAAATTACAATTGAAAAGCAAGCGGAAGGCTGACGTGGCTGAGGTGAGTTGCGTGCGCGTCAAGCATTTCGCTGACGCGTTCTTTTCTCGAGGACTTTCAGGCTGATCTTTCTGTCAGACGACTCTTGCGCACGCTAATTATCATTTTAGAAGTCGCAAAATAGCAATTGTAAGTAATCAAAGTGATAATCAAACGACAAAAAAAGGAATTGAACAGAATTGCGCAAAACAGTGACGAAATTGGTGCAATAGCGAAACGCAAAGGCCTGGGGAAGGTGGAGGCTTATGAAAGTGATTAATTACTAATTGTGAAGGTTAATTAGAAAGTAAAAAAAGCAAAACAAAAACAAAAACAAGCAAAAAACGCGGAGGAAGTCCATGGAATGTTCCAGACGCAGGGACGCGCTGTGTGCCCCTGCGTCTCTGACCGGTGAGAGAGTACCCATGCCACGCGCGTGTCTCTGTCGCTCTCGCCGGATCGGAGAGGAGGGAGGGGGGCGCGATCGCTCATCTCCCAGATTTTTGTGAAAAATCGATAGTCTCAGAATTCGATGAAATTTTAACCGTAGCTTCCCACAGGCCTAAGAAGTGCACTCGTGAAGGAATTAGCGCATTTCGGATGCTAGATCACGTGAATGGACGAGTTGAAGTTTCAGATGTTTCTGAGAAGCCTACTTTGGAGATTGATAAGACAAGAATGAGGATCTTATAAGCCCGGGGAACCTTATCATGGTGAAGTACGGGGCCA
>LS541751.1:118047-190212 GCA_900490775.1 Pristionchus maxplancki
TGGCCCCGTACTTCACCATGATAAGGTTCCCCGGGCTTATAAGATCCTCATTCTTGTCTTATCAATCTCCAAAGTAGGCTTCTCAGAAACATCTGAAACTTCAACTCGTCCATTCACGTGATCTAGCATCCGAAATGCGCTAATTCCTTCACGAGTGCACTTCTTAGGCCTGTGGGAAGCTACGGTTAAAATTTCATCGTATTCTGAGACTATCGATTTTTCACAAAAATCTGGGAGATGAGCGATCGCGCCCCTCTCCCTCCTCTCCGATCCGGCGAGAGCGACAGAGACACGCGCGTGGCATGGGTACTCTCTCACCGGTCAGAGACGCAGGGGCGTCCCTGCGTCTGGAACATTCCATGGACTTCCTCCGCGTCTTTTTGCTTGTTTTTGTTTTTGTTTTGCTTCCTTTACTTTCTAATTAACCTTCATAATTAGTAATTAATCACTTTCATAAGCCTCCACCTTCCCCAGGCCTTTGCGTTTCGCTATTGCACCAATTTCGTCACTGCTTTGCGCAATTCTGTTCAATTCCTTTTTTTGTCGTTTGATTATCACTTTGATTACTTACAATTGCTATTTTGCGACTTCTAAAATGATAATTAGCGTGCGCAAGAGTCGTCTGACTGAAAGATCAGCCTGAAAGTCCTCGAGAAAAGAACGCGTCAGCGAAATGCTTGACGCGCACGCAACTCACCTCAGCCACGTCAGCCTTCCGCTTGCTTTTCAATTGTAATTTCGCGTCTAATTTTGTTTTTACTTTGATGGAATCTTTGCTTGAATCGTTGCGCCGCATAACTAAAGCAATCTGAACGCATATTTGACCAGCGTAAACGCCGATTTCGCTCAGAAACGCCACTTGATTTGACTCAGCCCGTTTTTTGCTCTATTTCGTCAACATTTCGTTTCACGCGTGTGCTTTATTGGGCTGTTTATTTAAAACGTATTTCACTTCACACTCCCTTCTCTCGTCTTTGCCCTTCAATTGCCTCTCCTCTCAATTCTATTTATCACGCACGCGACGCGTCCTCGCGCGTCGCGGCTCTCCTCGTTCGTGCTATTCCGTTTGTCGCCCATGTCGTCTATCTTTGCAACACTTGATTTATTTTTATTAAATTTGACTTTTAAGGGTTGTCGAACATAAGCAGCGCACTACGATGGAGAACAGCAGGAAGCCGCGCATTCTCGAGGTGAGTATTGAAAAAATCAAGGCTAATCAAGTTACAATAAGTTTGTGATATTATTGTGATATTACCTGTTATTGCGAGTATTTTGCTTGTATTTGTTTATTTATTTCCCTCGCTTTAGGCACCGCCGTCCAACGTTAACGACGTCGTGCGACGCGAAGTCGTCAATAAGCCGCGCGATTCTCGAGGTATGATTTAAATTAATCGACTGATTATAATTTTAATAACCATGTGCTTTCTGCCTTCACCGCGTTTGGCTATTAGCAGGCCAAATATTTATAAAATTAATTATTTAATTCTTGTTCAGGCTGCGCGTTCACGCCGGATCGATCATGCTGGCTGAGTGGAGGATTTGCCCGCCATTGTAGGTGGTTGATAGCAACTTATCAACGGCTCTTATTATTACTTATCATTTTATATTGTGCGTTCTTGTCTGACCGTAAAAGTGTCTTGTTTTCGTACCCACTAGGATTTTGTTGTATAATTATTATTTGTCCTCACTGACTCCCCCCCCCACCCCAGCAGCGCACTCCTTCATTCCAATTATTCGTCCCTGCCTATGTGTCTCTGACCAGGTGAGAGTGCATGTGTCTAACCGTCTGCGACTCTCGCCTCCATCGCCTCATACAAAGAGTCATGGGTCGCGGTCAGCTAAATTTTGGCGTGACACTCGTGGCCTCGGATTTTGATCAAACTTTCGCAGTCGTTAACCATGGTAGCACGAAGTACTCCCGCAATTGAATTAGCCGATTCTAGACCGAGAAAATTTCGGATTTAGATCCAACGCATGTCTGGAGCAATAACTTCGATAGTCAGTGACTGGAAAAGCTTTCATTGTCAATACCGTCAAAAACGGGGTAGTGTGAGTTCTAGGTTCTTTCTAGGGTCTTTCTAGATAGCAGCGCTTTTGTTGTAAGGTTAAGTTTTGTTGCGCAAGTTAATTTCCCCTCACTGGGCACAGGTTAGGTGATGTTGCTCACGGTTCTCACGAAGTTGTTTACGTACTTTTTCTTGTGAGTGAGATGATGTGTTCTTACTGGGTATGGCCCCCTTTGCTTGTTCTCTCTTATAGAGTCAGGCCCCTGAGAAAGTTTTGTCATTGAGAAAGTTTTGTTTTGCCGAGGCCTTCTTCTCCTTACTCGCTTGTCCCCTCTGGCATGAGAGAGTGCATTTCCTAGTCTCCGGTTGAATGGGAAGAAATTTTGCCAGCAAACCCGTGATTTCATTCTAACTTGCACGATGGTTAACCATGGGGTTTAGGACCGCAGTAGCGCACGTCTATTGAGTGATGTTAATGGTCAGAGAGCTTTTTGCATGAATTTAAGTCTAGCCCATGATGACCTTTCAACACGATCCACATAAAAGTTTTCCGTTCGCCCCGTTTTGCCTATGCCTTTCTAACCCAACTGCTTTATTGTATCCTTTAGAAAAAGTTATCACTTTATCTATGCCATACTGCTGCTGGTTCAGTTAGAATGAGTTCCCTTTGCACCCCCCCCCCCCCTTTATTCTCATTTGGTCAGTCCTGTTCACCCATTATTCCGTCGTGGTCATTCTGCTGCGTGTTTATCTTTTGCCATTAGATTTCTTATTATTTATCACGTGACATATTTTCTCGCAAAGACAATGTACTATTTATGCTCCCATCTTGCATTGTTCGTTTTGCTGTTGTTGTTGTGATTATAATCTTGATTGCAGGATAAACCACATAGTTCCATTCTTCATCGTCTTCTTTTCATGATGACACCAGAATTGACCTCTGAAAAAAACTTGGATTTTTTAGAACAGGATCACAAAAACACAATGTCCAAAGTGACTTCAACTATTGCAAATACAACAATACCCAAAGTGACTTTATATATTGCCTATTGGATGAAGTAACTTGGGCTATTGGGATCACAGCATGAAGTTACTTCAACTACTGGCTTTTCCAGTATATGAAGCCTTTCAATCCAGGAAAAAAACCGACACTGGATGAAGGACCTAAAAACGTTCAAGTACTTGGCAGATCCGAAGTTGAGATTTCGACCCGTTTTATATGCAAGGCACAGTTTGGTTAGCATACACTTGGAATGATGAGGGAGCAAAGAGGGCACGTCAATCGATAATGCTAATTCAAAGGAAGGGAGAAGTAGGTGTAATCACAAGATTCAGGCGGGAAGATAACGCCAATTGATCAGGGAAGTAAGCGAACGAAACCTATCACAAAACATGAGAAGAAGGATAAATCCGAGATAATAAACCGCATTTTACAATGAAAGAGGGCAACCGAGAGAAGAAACACCAAAAGTATTTAGTGCTGAGTGTACACACTCAGACTTTGACTAGCGAATCACACCAGAAAAAGGGATGAGAATGGGGGAGATTATGTTAGCATCGGGACTGAATCCTAGACAGTGACGAAATAAGTAGGCTATGGAATAGTAGAGAGCACCAGTCGAGATAGTATTGTGGGGCAGTTTCGCACGCGTTCATTCTCTGGTCTACCCACCTGGTTGCTGCAGCTGCAGCTCTCCCTTGCTGCAGATTGCTGCTGCTGCCAGCAAGAGCAACGCCCACCTCATCGCGTCCTCAGGGTGGTCACTAGAAGAAGGACGAAGGTGCAAGATGAGAGGGGCGCGACGAGAGAAAGAGAAGGGAAGAGAGGGAGGAGGCGACAGAAAAAGAAGGGCCCTCTCAGAGTTAGTGTGACTTAGGGATCGGATGGGAGGCAGAGAGGAGGAGAAGAAGAAAAGAAACGAGCGAAGGACGGGGCGAAAAGACATAGAGTTAGACGAGGGGATAGAGTAGTATCCTCACAAAGGAGGGGGATTGGGGAAGGATGGAAGGAGGAAAGGAGAGAGAGGACCCTTGTTGAATTGGGGGCTAGGGGATGGATAGTGAGAGAGTGTGGTGAATGGAGAGAGTTAGGGTAGAGAAGGGAAGGGAAGAGGGACGCGTCTCTAATCGATGTTCCCCTCTCTCTCTCTTCTCTGTCCACTCAAGGTCCAGTCACCACCAGGCCCCCCTCATTCTATCCTTTGACCAACTACTATCCTCTCTCGACGCACTATTTCTACCCTTTAAATTGTCGAGAGACAAGGCAAAATGGAGAGGGCGCGGGCGGCCCATTGGCACTTGGGAGTACCTTCTTGCGTGTGATGGGTTCACATTAGATTGGCGCCTGTCCCGAATGAGGGGAGGGAGAAAGGACATGTGGATAGACTCGCTATATAGGTTTGCCCTGAGGCGATGGAAGAGAGAGAGAAGGAGGAGACTGGTGCTTGATCTGCCCTATCGATGATACGCGGTTAGTTCAAAGAAGAAGAAGAAGGGATAGGGGTGACACATTGAACGACCGGGAAGGATGGAAGGAAGGGAGATGGGGAATAATAAGACAATCAAGAATGTTTGTTTCTATCGAATCAATACCCTTAGCACAATTACGTATTCGGCATCCAATTGATATGATCACACTCGAACTGACAGGGAGGCATCGGGAATCAGGAGAAAAGATACGATAGAAAGGAGGAATAGGAGGAAGAAAGGAGCTTAGCTTACAATTATACATAGGTATCCATGGGGAAGTGAAGAGTACTGTAATCTCATCACAGCAAGAGGGTCATGGATACGGTAGGTCAAATGGTAAGAGGAGGGATACTGTAGCCTGGGGTAGGTCAGGAGGCGAGACATAGATCGAGTGCCTTCACTCGATCTCCCTTTGCTTCTTTGGCTGCAGTCATGCACTTCTCAATGGGGAATCCCATCCCAGACAGTTGAGTGACCACCTCGGCGTGACGGAGAATTTCCTGAAGAAGAGGACGATTATACTTCATTTTTCGGATCCTCGTTAATTCATTTGTTGTAAACTTTTCCCGGTAAACTAGCACCCATCCTATTTCCACGGGTGCTTTATGAATATTCACAACGCGAGAGCGCCAGTAATAAAAACTGAGATGTAAGGGTAATGTTTTTGATTTTAAAACCCCGAATTCAACTATACATTATCAAACGCGATTCCGAATGAATTAAAAAGGCTCACGGAACTTAACATCGCCAGGGCAATTAAACGTTCCTCCCAAATATAAAATTCCCTCTCCTCACCGTTTTCTCCGTCAATTTGCACTCGATGAGGAATGCGAGTCCTCTGTCTGCCGGCAGTTTCAGCTTTTCCAGATTGGAAGTCGCCTTGATGTAGTACTCAACCTGAAATAAAGCTCACCATGATTATTGGTTTAGTACAATACAAGTAGCTCTTATCCAATATTACTGCTACTCATCGACTAAATGAAACCCCTAACGTCCAAGACTCATAACTCGAGTACTCACATATGGCAGTTGTTCATGGGTGAGAGTGGCGAGTGCCAACTGGACGACGTGCGATCGGAATCCCTTCGCGGTCAGTTTCGCCCCCAGGGCGGACTGAAATGAAAGCGATTAACTATTCCTAACAAAAAGGGTGGGAAAAGAGTGTTAAACAAAAAATTGTCATGAATAGCCCCAAAGAACTACGTGCATCAATAAAAAATCAGAATTAATAAAAAAAAGTGACATGGAGTATTCCAGTTGCAGCATTACTACTACTCCCTAGCAAGACTCCTTTCAGCAATTGTTATATTCTTTATAAAAAGTCGAATACCTATGTCTTAACAGCGTTGAAAAGTGGTCTGCTTTTCAATTTTGTAAGTCACCACCCTCTAAAAGTGGTGTACTTTTGGAAAATAACCTCTCCTATCCCTGCAAAAGTGGTCTACATTTTCAAATTTTCTTTTCTCATCCTATAAAAAGTGGTATGCTTGTGTCAATTATGACACCTCATTCGAAGCCTGCACTTTATATCAGAACAAACCAATCACTCACTCTCGAGTCATTCAGTGTGGGCGGGGAAGTCGCAGTCGGTTTGGCAGCAGCTGCCGCTCCAACTACACCATTAGGCGTCGTCCCGTTCACCTGTAATACCTAGTTTTTTTAGTATGAAATGAACAACAGCAAAAAAAAAACTACTCACGCCAGGCTTCGGGGCGAGTGGTCGGGCGGGTGCTGCAGCAGCGGCAGTTGTGGTAGCCGGATGAGGCGGGACGGGTGCAGTCCGAGTCGGCACTACCGTCGTAGGTTGAGGAACGACTGCTGCTGCAGCAGTGCTCCTTGGCTTGGGCACTGGTGCAGCAGGGGTTGCAGCTGCAGCTGCGGCAGCATTGAACGAGACTGTCGAGTTGGGCAGCACTTGCACCGCACCCCAGATCTGGAGAATATTGGTCTACTTTCAACGCCCTTACGATCAACTATCACCTGCAGCTGATAAATTGAGAATATGTAATAATCATGAGACGAGGAAACATCAATATTAAAAAATGGCTTTATATGCTGATGCTATATGAAGCACTGAATAGGTGCCGCAAATTCAACTATTTATTCTAGAAATAAAATCACTCATGAAACTAGAAGCCATCAATCAGCGACAATGAGCGAAAATTCGAGATGTCCCTAATCCTGAAACTCAAATTGCTCACCTCATTGAGTGCACTCCGATCGTCGATACTCTTCATGTGCATCTCATCGAAGATCGTCGCCCCACCCTGAATAACCAATCCATTACCACGCTCATCCTTCAATATCCCATATCTACAAATCAATTGTTTACTCTCACCTCGAAGTCCTCGAAATTCTCCTGCTGCACGGTCGTTGCAGTGCCTGCAGCAGAGGAGGCGAGTGAGGAAGTGGAAGAGACGGAGGGAAGAGAGGAATTCGTGTCTGTCGGCCTACAATTCGTAGTTCATTCTCTAATTTCTCAGTTCAAACTTTCATTCCCTTGAAATTACTGAAAAAAACCAATTCCCAATGATTTAATGTTCCATCCAGCACAAATTTTTTTCGTTCCAATGCTTGAACAAAATGATTAATAACTAAAAGGTACTTGGATGGCTGGAGGACAGGCGTCCCTCTGACTGGCTGCAGTACTGCGTGTGACGTCGACGGAAGATTCACTACAATTTGAGTTTCGTTACACAATTACCTTCTAGTCTAATCTACCCCTCCCAACACTCACCCCTTCCATCGACGGGACTCGCTCTGTGTGGGGGCGGGGCGGGTGCTGCAGGGGGCGCAGCAGCAGCGGCTGCAGCTGCAGCAATAGCCTCATTCTTGGCCCTTGAGTATGCCTCGTGCGCTCGTCGTGCCGCGTACTCCACCTCGAACGAATACTAAAAACAAACTTATTAGAGTTTTCAACCCAAACCGTAATATCGACATATGCGCTGCAAAAATAAAAATAAAATAAAATAAACCTACATCGCACTCATAGGGCGTGGGCGGTGGTCTTACAACCACTTGGGAAGGCACTGAAGGGAAGTATCGGGCCGATCGTACCAGTGTCAACTGTTTGATGTAGTCTGAAACTTGCGAGGTCAGTGTTTCAACAAGACAATACATTTTGCTTTAGTTGCGAACTGTTTTTATTAAGAATTTGATCGAAATTTTGTGGAAATAATACAAGACATACCAGCGAAAGTGTGATCGTAGCTCATATCCGACTACAATGCACGATTTGTCTGCTACCAGCCATGCAGTTCGCTCGAGAGGGCGATCAAATCGATTTTTCGTATCTATAATCCCATCTTAGTGCTTTTCCTATCGTCTTTCAAGTATAACAGAGTCTAAGAACTCGTAATAAAGCAAGGTAAAACACATTTGATACTGTAATCTTTATCAATACTAAATCAACAACAGAAGTCGAGAAATGTGCAGAGTCGCGATCGAAGGGACACTGGGGACCGATTATACTATTTCCTCGAACCAGGACAGCAGCCTAGTTAGGTAAATATCACGGTAGATGGAAAAGTCCATCAATCGATCAATAACAACAACGGGTCGAGGAAGGAAGCGAGCATAAGAGATAGACTCATTATTTTCACAAAAAAATATCTAGAACATCCAAGGGAAAGTAATTTGATAGCCGATCATATAGCAAAAAAAAGATGTGCAACGAAACAACAACCATAAATATCGAGAAAATTAGATCGGGAACTTACACAGGGTGTCTAGGTGAGAATAGAAAAAAGGAACCCACAAAGAAAGGTCTCCAGATACGATCTAGAGAGTGATTATCATTTCATCATTACTAATGCACTCAGATTTTCTCAGCCTCGAGTGGTTGGATGGTGACTCCTCGTCTGATGGATCCCCATCCAATCAGACGCCAATGCTTCTCGATTCTCCTCGACAACGCAATCTTCTCGCCAACTTCAGTGCAGATCGGATCGGTGAGGGCGATCTGAAAGGGACAAAGATGGGAAGATAAGCCATCGAAATAATCCAAGACCATAAGCTTCATGGGATATACATGGGGGAAACAAATTTTAAAGAAAAGAATGTGATCTTTGGTGAAACACCAACTCACCTTGGCAGCGTCTCCCTTCACAGCGATGACTCGTCCTCCCGTCGACAGAGAACCAATGTTCACCATCAGCACCTGCGAGGATAGGGTTACACACACTCAATAATTAAGTCAATTGTCGATTGGCAAATGGTGCCGTACCTCTCCCTTGCTGAGCTTCTGGACCTTGGCCGCCTTCTTGTTCGCTTCCGTGCGCACTCCGAGAAGACGACGCAGCAAGTAGTACGAGACTTCGATCTGGAAGAAGGAATATGGTTATGGAGAAGGGGAATCGGGTTTCACCGATTAATCACAAATTCCGTGCATACTGAATCGAATTGTTTGTTACAACGTGGGCAAAAATTGATTATTTGAAATAGATTATCTCGTTTTCCAACGCACCTCGGTGTAGATATCGGGAAGCGTGCCGACTGCACCGAGGATGTGACCGACAAGACGATCACCTCTGGAATGCATGGGGTTTATTAAACGTTCTGATGAAGCAGAGATCCTTACCTGCAAAGAGTAGGGTCAATCCTCGTTCCCACTCCGATGAGTCCTCCAGGCACAGCATACTGCAGTTCGTTCTGCTCAGCGAAGAGAGACACGATCTGGGAGTAGATGGGACGGCACTGCACTCGACCATCGGCGGACTTCGAGACGATGCCCGGTCGGACCTGAGGGAAGGGAAATTGAGAAGTATATACATAGTACATGGTACATTTTATCGTTTTATCTGCCCGATTCCAAAAATAAAAGGGTAATTTAGACATAAATCTCACCTCGATCTGCTGTCCGACCTTGAGGATTCCTCTAAGGATCGAGCCTCCGGCGACACCTCCCTTTAGGTGTTCAACCTAAAAGAGGAAAGGATCCATCAAGTTTCAAGTTCGCCACGTTTGGTGTGCGATATTTTTATATGTAGAAAAATACGTTAATAATAAATTTTTAAATACGTTTATTTATCTTTGCTCACTTCAGATCCGGGCTTATTGACATCGAATGATCGGATGACGATGAGACGAGCAGGAGAAGTGAAGTCTCGAGGAGGAACGGGCACCTTCTTGCACAGATACTCGCATACCAGCTGGAATGCGAAGGGATGAGATATTGAGAGACCAAGTAGAGATGAATTGAGAGAAAACATCAGAGAAATGAAGCGGTTAACAAATGTTAAGCCATGAATAAACGCCTAGTGACGGAGCGCTTGTATGTTTACCCGCTTATCGAAGGGAGGTGAGTCACGGTTTCGCAATCGCGCATTGAAGACATGTTACGGAGGGAGAACCAAAATGAAGTAGTCAGACTCATCATGAGCAATTCAGTTGAAGGGGAGTTGAAAATTGTGGCCTCCAATTTCCTCTCTCGCTATCCATCTTCCTACCACACTCTCATTTGCACTTTAGGACATCACTTCATTGCGTCTCGAGTACACGCGCGTATTATCAAGGATAAAGGATGATCGATGAGGGAATAGAACGTGGAAAGTGAATGGACACTCGCTAGTCCTACTCTAACGTCAATAGTGCCACTTCATCAAGTGCCAATGGGCGGAACCGGCTCTCCTCCTCCAACTGCACTATCAAAGTACCCCTGCAGTGTGTAAGAAAACCACTACGCGGAACCATTGAGACATTTCACAATAAACTATTCCACCCATTGAATCACTTCACACATACTATTCAACGAGTATCTACAACGAATCAATTCTTAATGACACTTTCCCTTTCACATGGTAGTTCAAACATAATCACATGGCCAACAACAAATAACAATCAATTTCTGCATTATACTCATTCTGGCATTACTCACATCAACGTTGTACTTGAGCTGGGCAGAGATGGGAATGATGGGAGCTCCGTCGGCAACGGTTCCCTCCAATGAAATTGGTTGATAAAGATCAAAGATAAATCAACGAATACCTGGACGAATGCCTTGATCTGATCATACTGCTCCTTCGCCTGCGATTCCTTCACGATATCAACCTAGAAGACGTGGTCAGACATAATCGAATAAGATTGACATTTGCCAAATAAATCTGAAAAAATAAAGTAGTACCTTGTTCTGGAGGATGAGCAAGTGCTTGAGCTGCATAATCTCGACAGCTGCCAAATGCTCGGAAGTTTGAGGCTGAGGGCAGGGCTCGTTGCCAGCAACCTGCAGGGTTAAAGACTCACAACCCATTCAAACATACAATTCGTTTATTGATATAAATTTTCAATGATTTAAAGAAGAATCGAAGTATTGAAGTTCTAATTTAACTAATATGCGCACCAGAAGGAAGGCGGCGTCCATCACAGCAGCTCCGTTGAGCATGGTAGCCATGAGGATGTCGTGACCAGGGCAATCGACGAAGGAGACGTGACGGACACACGTCATCTTTCCGCCACAGCCAATTCTGAATACATTTTTATTCATACCACTTCGTAGCCAATAACCAAACGAGATACAAATACCTCGGGCATTCGAACTGGTCGGCTGTCGGTGAGCCACGTGCACAGTAGCAACCTGGAAGAAAGAAAGATAAATTTAAAGTGGAAGAACGTGTAAGAAATTATCTTTGATGATTATTAAACAATCGGTTAATTTGAGGCCACGCACAGACTTCTCCAATTGCAAGTGATGAAAATAACAACTCACCCGGTCTGGGGCACTCGTTGTTGGAGCAACGGTAGATCTTCGCATTAGCGTATCCGAGCTTGATAGTGATGTTCCTCTCCAGCTCGTTCTTGAACTTGACGGTGTGCACTCCGGAGATGGCCTAGATAACAAAAAAATATTGTGTGGCAAGGGAACAACAATTCACCTTGACCAGAGTCGACTTTCCGTGAGCTACGTGTCCGATGGTTCCGATGTTGATCGTAGCTTGTCTGCTGATGACCTATAATAACATAAATAATAAGAATACAATCAGACGTGATTAGTTCAAGGGTGCGTAATTTATTCACGAACCTCCTCGGTAAGAGGGTTGAGGTTATCGACTCCGATCTTCTCGAGGTCCTGCTTCGAGAGCCAATCCTGCTTGGGAGTCTCAGCTTCAGTAGCCATCTTGCAGACTGTTTGCCCGAAGGGAGCTTTTGCTGCAAATTGTTGATAAGAATAGGAGAAAGGCATAGTCAGCAAAAATCGATCATTTAGTTTGAGAAAAGGTAGAATGCAGAAACTATATAATCTTCACGATTCGATGCGGCTGTGGGGCACCTATCGACTGCGCAAACAAAATAAATTTAACTAAACGGATAAATAATAAAAATTCATTTTTTGCATCATGAAATTACAACATTACATAAAATTGGAAAAGTACAGTACCTTGGTCGCGGTTTCTCACTAGTACACCAACACACCTTAAAATCGTAATCACGCCGGAAAAGTGCTTGAATTTAGTTTGCATTAATGAGGTACAAAGTAGTTAACATTAATCAATAAGAAGAATATAAAATTCCTCGATAAAAAATTATATAAAATTGATAACTTGATTAAACTCAGTTTTTGATAAGGTCGCATTTTTCTCACACGCGGTACTACAGTAACACGAATACTTTTTCTCTCATTTTTACGACATCGTTTTCTGCCTTTCGTTTCATTCGTTCGTGATAAATTCAATTACCAAATTGCAGACATGGGAAATCTGAAGGCAGCGAGAAAATTTGCCAACAAACGGAGACAAATTATCAAGGCTACGGATGAGCGAATGTGCGTTTTTTTGTCTCTATTGCCTTTGCTCACCCGTGCGTTCACCATAATACCTCACTGTTTTCAGCAAGGAAGAGAAAGGACGAGTGATTCGTAAGAAGAAGGAGGATGAACAAGCCATCAAGAAAATCGAGGCGTAAGTTTCTAACTTATTCAAATGCCCCTGAATACCCTGTCACATGAGTGACTTGTTTTCCACATTGCCAGTTTGTCGAAAACGTATGTTTATTTAGTCCCAAAACGTCGGCTGCGATGTTCCTCAAGTTCAATACCCAGCTGGGACCTCCTTTCCACGTCCTCGTCGATACCAATTTCATCAACTTCGCCATCAAGAACAAGATCGACGTGATGACTGGCTTCATGGATTGTCTTTACGCTAAAAGTGAGAAACTACTACTTCCTTATTTTTCTAAGGTTCATTGAATTCAACCATTTATTACAGCCATCCCGTATGTGACTGACTGCGTCATTGGAGAGTTGGAGAAAATGGGATCAAAGTCAGTGTTTTTTGGTCTTACTTTTTCCAAATATATCGAAAACTCGTTATGCTTTTATCTATGCCTCTTGTTCAGGTTCAAAATCGCGCTGAAGATCTTGCGAGACCCTCGTTTCAAACGTCTGCAGTGCTCTCACAAGGGAATCTACGCTGATGACTGCCTCGTTCAGCGAGTGACACAGGTAGGAACAGAGAAACTGATTCGATTTATTCAGATCTGTCACCTTGTAATCCATCCGAGAATTCAAAAGTCCCTTTTGCGGTAGTTTGATAGAATCAATTCATATTTATCGTAACAACGATAATGAAAGATAACAATGAAAGAAAGTCATGTAGAATCGGACAGTGATACATAGATTTCAATAGAATACAAATTCTAAAAACAAAGAACTTGCTTGAGGTGAGATTCATGGCAAATTATTCTAGCAGATCACTTTTTACATACATGATACATACTTGAGCGGTCACTCGGATACTATTCTATTAATAATCTACTGGGATGGATAGGATAATAAGCTAATGAATAATAAATTCAGCATAAGTGCTACATCGTGGCAACATGCGATAAGGATCTGAAGCGACGAATCAGGAAGATTCCTGGAGTGCCCATCATGTACATTGCCGCGCACAAATTCTCCATCGAGCGCATGCCCGATGCATTCGGTGCGAGCACTTGAGAATCGTCGCCCGTAAGTACACACCCATCACACTACCTAATGTATCCATCTCACTAATTAGGCATACAGTCCCAATCGGTAGACTTTGGTAGCGAGAAAATTGTGCAGAATGAACACGATGGGCTTGGCCGATTGAATCATGTCCAATTCCTGAATATTATTGATTTTAAAGCATGATCATCGAATAGTATTTTCCTCCGCTCTCAAATTTGTTCAGTTTTGTTGGTTTCATTGTTACTCATTTGTTGTCATTTGCTCGATAAATGCTTTTTGATCTACTCTTGTTTGCAACGTCTTGTCCAAGCGATGTTGTCTGTCTCACCGTCCTATACCTGCACTACATATATGTGTCTACCGTATTTGTTACCGCTTTTTAAAATCCCGAGTTATCGTATGCGGTCACTATACCTGCTGTCCAGTGGGTGGGCCTAGATCCATCCATAGATACCGTCCTCCGTCATCCCCACTGCTGCGAATGTCCTGGAATCGCATTTGTGAGATTTAAAAAAAAAGAATGATGTACCTCGAATGGGTGCGTCCATACGGCTTGTCCACTGTCATTGTGTAGAGCGAGACCGTGATCCAAGGATAGAATCAAGTCGCAATCGTCGCCCCTCCACACGCAAGGCGACGTTACCTATGTATGAGTTACTGTAGGCGCACCTCAGTCTCTCCTCCGGATACTTCAGATCAGAATCTCTATTGGAATGTCCCGATAAACGCGAGTTTGACAGACATCTTTGTGGGTCAGGCGGGTTGGATGGCGTTTGAAAGGAAGCCGCCCTTTACTGGGGGTACTGATAGAGAAGCGGGTCGTGGAAAGGAGACTGTGATTCCATGTGTTACGAGGGCAAAGAGTACGGGTGATTCGGAGAAGACAACAGGGTCGTTAAGTGATGGGAGAAGGATGATTCTGATGGATGGTTCCACATGTGGACATGTGACGTATTGAGGGCATCGACTAGTGGGTATGGGGTACTGTAGGAACGAGATACCGTACCTGTCCCATCTCAGCGCACGTTTCGTAGGTGGCCAGCACTATAGAGCGCACCCAGGCAGCAAGGCAAGCGTGTGTCTCCACTCTGAAATGAATGCAGTAAGAGTGGGCTACTGTAGTCTCTACAGTACCTCAGCTTATGCGTTCGAACGCCTTGCTGTGTGCCGGTACGAAGGGAGAAAGAGATGGAGTCAGAAAGTCCCTGGACAACAGGAGCAGATCTGAAAGGTTACGCTAGCTGGATACTGTAGCTACCATATACCTAGAGGTGGTCTGAACAACGCGAGTGGCGACGAGTGGTCGAGTGAGTCGTGGCTCGGCCCATTCGTGTTTCAGCTGAGGGACAGAATCGTAGAAGAGAAGCTCGGAGTTGGAGAGAGTGAGGAATCGAGGCTGCCAGACCAGTTGGCCCGAAAGCTCATCAGTAACCTGGGATGATTATTGATTGATTAGGTATTACGGTAAATTCCGTACCTGCTCGGCAACCCATCCGATATGCTTCACGAGCGGGTGTCCTCCTAGCATCATATTGGCAGTGGCGAGTGCTTGAGTGTTGAGGGCGAGTACACAGGAGTGAGTGGCCTCGAACCATTCGTCAGCCTCACGACCAGTCATGCAACGGAGGACGAGGGAATGACGACCAGAGGGAGATCGCATCTGGAATGACACTGTAGTGTACTGTAGCATGGATACGATAGTACCTCGAAGATGCGACCCTCAGCATCTGCATCTGGACCAGCCCTTGCGACGTATGCCAACTTGAGTGCGATGGTTCCCTCCCCAGTACCAGCCCGATCCGAATCCCATCCCATCTTCTCGACGGTCTTCTCACGACGAGCGAGTTCGTCCCGCTTGTACTGGACTGAACGAGGAGTACTGTAGAGTACGATAGTAATTACTGTATCGTACCAACGAGATCGACGGCTCTTCCGGCCCTCTTCAACGCTCTGACAGCCTCATCATGGCTAGCATGGAGAAGGTCGTCACCGTTGACAGACAGAATCGCATCGCCGACGAAGAGCTCACCCGTCTGATCAGCTGCCATTCCTTTGAAGATTTTGCTGAAATATGATAAGATTACGGTAGAATTCGTCGCTTCTGAGTCAGTTTACGATTCGCACAATGCTGTACGGTGTTGTTGACAGCGGGGTTCTTGCAAGGGACGCTTACAAAGGGGGATATACTGCCGGGACTTTGGCCCCATAGAAGGAGGGAGAAGAGAGTAGATGTAGTCATCGGAATGCCATCTCTCTCCTCCTCTTCATCGGTGTTTCCCTTTGTGGAAGAAGAGACAGACAGAGGGATGTGAAGATGATGACTGATAGGAGGAAGAAAGGATATAAAGAGGAGGAAGAGAGAAGAGGACGAGCTAGTCGAGTCCCTTTCATCTCAATCCTACCTTTCTATTTATAATCGAGCTCTCGTTGCTGAATATGATAGATACCTGATGATGATGGGCATGTGATTGTCCCTTCCTCCCTTGATTGAGATACCCAATCCATTCCCATCGTACTTGACCACGCGAACCGCTCGTCGTTCAGTCTCCACCAGATCACTCTCCACTTTCTGGAATCAGAAGGGTTACTGAAGGGTACTGTGTCGATGAGTACTGTAGATCTCATTCTGTTTCCCCTCTGAATCCCCCTCGCTGTCCTTTTTGTCGCGTTCATTAACGTCTTCTTCGGAAAGGGGGCTGGATGCCAATAATGGGACTATAGTCGGAAGACAAAAGGGGGAATTTGTCCCTGGCAGTCTCTCGTTACACGCGCAAGCACTCATCAATCTGGCGTAAATGCGTTTTGGCAATGCGACAGATGGAGCGAAATATGTGGTCCATTAGAAGGGAAGAATCGTTGACCCGAGGACCTCCCCTTCCCTCTTCAATGCGATTAATTTGATAAGAGCAGCCAACGGAAGTGAGAGAATATCGAGAGATGATAAGAAGAAGGAGAGAATGTTTGTGGAAAGTTGCTGTTTTCCGTGCGAATGCCGATGTTTTTGTAGTTAGTGCCTATTGCGTTCATCTTTCGCAACTGACTTCTGTACCCTGAAGTGCACCGTGATGTGATCATGAGTCAAGCAACAGCAGAAACTGTTAATTTGAATTACTGATGCTCTTCATAGTTGATTAGCTCAGACTCGTATATCATCCAGACAAGGGCGCGCCTTGGCAAGGCGTCTCTAGAGACAACAGCACAGTGTGACTTGATGAAATAGGCTTGGCGAAGTGTTTGCTTAGAAATTCTCACGATGCTTCAACGTCAACGACGCCCCTCGTGGGTTCTCTTTCGAGGTACATCTACCATCTGGCTAAAGGACACATACCACTCTCCTTGTCTGCACTCTCTCATCATTCATCCTCTTTCTCCTCTCCTCAGTCCTTTTGATCTGTCCTAATGGCTGTTTTCGGTTAGCTGTCGAAGGCGATGTTTTCCCATTTCTCCCCTGCCATTTGTTTTCCCTCTCTGGGTACACTTGCGGAAAGAAGAAAGTGGTGGATTCTGTGAAGTGAGAAGTGAGACTTGTCGTCATCACTTGTTCCGCGTTCAATCGAGGGCAAAAACAGTGCACTTAGCGTGCGATCTCTCCATTCCCCACGATCTCTCGTCACCTCTTACCTATTCTTCCTTCTGCACTCTCTCGATTCCACGTGTTCTCTCATGCTCGTGGTCGTCGTCTCTCATTCAATCATACACATAGTACGACAGTTCACCGTCTGGTTTCCTCCATCTCCTCCCCTCCTTCTCCCCTCTCCTCTCCTTCCATCTTCCGTTCCCTTCATTCACCTCTATGCACACATTCCATTTCCGAGGCTCAATTCCAAATGCCGAGGTGACACTTGGGATAGTCTCAAAGACCGTTCGACAGTGATCGAGTTTCGAAAAGATTTTCGAAGAGTAGGAGTGATCTGTCAGTGATCTTTCTCATTGTTGTTCATTCATCTCTTCTTCGTCTCTCTTCGTTCCCTCCCTCTCTCTTACCATCTCTAATCACACTATTCGTATTCCCCCCCCCCTTCTCCCCTCTTCTTCTCTCTTCACTTCGCGCACATTCCCCCAGTCTGTTCAGCTAATTAACGAACACATTGATTGAGTGCTTGCCAATGGATGATTCACGCCTTTCCGAGTCTAACACGCTTAATTTCATTCCCGATTTCATTGTTCACTCTCCAAAACTTCCTGCACTTTCCTCTATCTCACTCATTTTCCTCTCATCTCATTTGCCTGATGCGATTAAACGCAAATGTTATTCCGCGCGGATCAATCCCCTCTCGCTCGCTTATTTTCTACAGTGAGCAGCGGCAGAGTCGGTCGGTCAGGTCAGTATTTTCACGAAAATAGCGATACCTGCTGATCTTTGATCTCTAGTTCGTCTATAGTCATTATCTAGTCTGTTTGATCGCGCTTCTGGTCTTTGATCTCTAATAATTCCGAGTAGTGCCTTGTCTATAGTCTGATTGAGAGAATGTCCTCTAGAAGGTTGAAAGGATGATTCACCTGTAGTGAGAGAGTGGTTGGATCGAGAGTCGCGTACAGTCTCGTCCATTCTCCCTCGACGAGCACGTCCATCAACCCACTCTTCACTGCCGCCATCCCGATTATCGATTACCCCGCTGGAAGGGGTAGATCAAGGATCAAAGGGGGCGGAGCTAAGCAATGGAGTCTGGTAGAGGAAATAGAATAATCGTGTGAAACGCCAGGAAGCGAAGTGGTAATAGGGCGGAATGAGGATGAGTAAGAGAGAGAGAAAGAGGAAGGGAGAGAAGAAAGGGAGTCAGGAAGCAGACGAAATTGGCCGAATGAGAATGGGAGAAAGGAGACATGGACTCGTTGAGAAGGACGGGAGTAGACGGACACTCTGCGTCTCTACCCTTTCTTCCCCTTTCCCTGAGGCAGTGAAGGGAGTGGAAGGGAGAGTGGTCTCTGGCCGTCTGACACTCTCACCCATCGCCGTCAATTCGCCTCTCCTCCTTCCTTCCCCTCTCCAGCTGATGAGACCCCTCCCCCTTTGCATCTCTTTCCCCTCTCACTCCCTCCCTTCTCCCTTTCCATTCCCACACGACTCGAGACAGCAGCAGCAGTGAATCAATAAAGAAGGAAGAGCGAAGAAGGGGAAGATGATCTGGATGGGAGAGAGAGAGGGAAAGTGTCACCTGTCGTGTAGTGCGATTATCTTAATCTTCCCTCCTTCTCTATCCACTCTCCTCCTCTCCCCCCTCTCTACTATCATCCACACTATCATCTCTCTTTGTCGAGGATGAAAGGGTCGTGAGAATGATTATCAGTGCCCATGTCAATCTCTGTCTCATCCACATCAGCATCGTCATTCTCAATCTCTCCCCTCTTCCATAGATCACTCGCCAATTCATGGACAGATTTGTCTTCCCAGAATCCTTTCCTCATTCGTATTTTCACTAAATTTGTGATGAAGCCCCCTGTCTGTATTTCCGTTTCTGCCACGCCCGTCAGATGACGTCGCCTTTCATGAATTCTAAGTGTGATTTCGCATTAGACGATGATTTCATCTCGTTCAGGCTCCGCCCCTTCGCCTCTTCCTCCTTCCAGCTGAAGAACGAGAAGATTCCCTCTGGCAATGGCCGTCGAAGTAGCAGTCAGCGGATTCCAGCATCAGGTGAGGATTGTTTAGAGAGAGGAATGGGGAATCTGTGCATCGCGTGGTACACGGTTGACAAAAAGTAATGGTAAATCATTGAAAGCTTGGAATTATCTGCAAAATGCTGTATACTATCTACAATAGTCCACGCATCTGAATTCCTCATTCCAGGTCGGTGGCCACTTCGGTCTCCTCCAGTGCGAGGGTCACGTGGCCAAGCCACTCGATGCGAGGGAACTCGCATTCTACAAGCAGATGACACCACGATTCCGCAAGTTCGCCCCCGTCTATTGTGGTGAGTAGGGTGGAGATGGTGAGATGGTAGGGCAGGACTAATTATTAGCCAGTAATTATCATTAGTATTATTACTTCAACAGATCAGTACATAATCCAACAGCTTCTTTGTTGCTGAATTCTCAACAAAGCGTGTAACGTAGATTTGTTCTGGGGTCATATGGTCCTTGATTCTCTTAAGGAGATGGTCCTTGGTACCTTTTTTGTTAGAAGGATGAAACCGACATGTGTCTGGACGCAATAAAAATGTTGATTGGATTGCACAAGGTTGAGGATGGTGTCGAAACAAGGAAGAGGGGCATGGAGGGATGATAATGAGTGGGTGACTCATCTATTCTTGTCAGTCTGATTCAGAGTGATGTCGATAAAGGGATGATAAGATTAGAAGAAAGAAGGGACATTGACTCGATCTAGCTGATTAATAGGATGGAGCCGTGGCTAGTCTGTTTTGTGATGAACCGGAGATGTCTCGAGGGCGTGGATGCAACGATATTCACTCCTCCTTCCTCCCGCCCCTGCGAAATACACTTCCGGTTCGGAATTATTGCCGTGAGATACGGATGAGACAGACTTTCGAAAGGGATAATCTCGATTATGCGGTCCATTAATCTGTTTTTTTTTCTGCAAACGCGGTTGCACAGCATCAAAAGTTTGAATAAGGCTGAAATGAAATGGCTGAAACTGCAATTATCTAAAGATATCCCTTTTCAGGCACAGTCCAAGTTCGGGCCACGGCGTACAAGAATGGTCGACTGAAGTTGTGGAGCGAAAAACGAGGCGCCAACCCCTGCCATCCCGGTCCTCTCAGCGGGTCCCGCCACGAGAAAGGTACGGTAGCTGGAGGATTAGGATATTGATTGATAGTAGACTCATTTATCGATTTTCAGTGTCTCCGCGAGCTCGTTTGCAGCAAGAGGAAGCTGATGAGGTGAGAGGAGATTGACATTCAATTGGAATGAATATTTATGAGGTTCCTTGAAAGGATGCACTCCTACGCCCTTGTCAAAAACGCCCCAGGCTTATTTATCGGATGTACTCATGCATATTTCACATTTAGACAGTGAGAAAGGGAAAAGAAAAAGTTTTGCAGTGCCTAAAAAAGTTTGTGGCCATATTTAATGATATTCGTGGGAATTCGTTGGATCTGTGTTACTTGAAATTCACATATTGAAGGAAGCATCGTTGGATTCAGTAACCTTTCGACGTTCATTCATTCATTCGTTCATTCATTTATTTCCGTTACAGGGTATTATTTGTACATGAAGTGTGATCGAATCGGTTGGGGGTTGCATGGGAGGGGTTGCATGGCAGCAAGGGTAGGGAGGGGGAGTGGGGGTTGGTAGATTAAAGATCAAGGCCAACTGGCAATAATGGAGTGAGGGAAGAACGGAGTGGCTTGAGAATGGATAAAGTTACTAAAGGACTCGCGAGAGGGCATTACATGGTTTGAAGGGAGTTCCTAGTATTCATTGTTCTCGACACCAGGGTTGAATGTGTATTTCGGGGATAGAACGGCAGAGAGGGTTGTTGTTAAGATACTCAAAGACCATGTTTTTGATGAGATTCGTCTCAGTTCTCACCTGTTCATTGCAGGACATGGCAGCAGTGATGTTCCGTGTGAATGGAGAGGGACGAGTGGAAGTGGAGACGAGAGACGACACTCATCATTGGGCACCCTCCTGTCAGATCAAGGTACGATAGTTCAGAGAGTACGGTAGTTTGCCATGGCTAGGCAGACTGTAGTTTACGGTACCTCTGTTCAGGTGGTCCAACGCCTTCTTCTGGCCGGCTCGGCTGGCTCCAATTTCATCCTCCTCGAAAACGTCGTCCATGGAATGAGGAGACCATGCGTATTGGATCTCAAGGTGAGATCATTTAATCAATGACTATGATGACCTGTGTTTCGAACATACTTCATAAGACGGTTTAGATTAGCCTGGCAATAGATTTATCATCGTATTCTTCATTATCAATCACACTGATCCTCATTGGCATTCAGATGGGCACTCGTCAACACGGGGACGACGCTCCTCTCGCGAAACAGGATGCACAGAGGAGGAAGTGTGCAGAGAGCACCAGTGCGGCACTGGGGGTGAGTTGAGAGGGCGATCAGACGAATGTGTCCAGAAAGATTGTAGGGTTGACTTGTGGCAATCGTGTTTCAACCATGTTACATAGTTCGGAGGGTGCGCGCTTTGTGATTTGAAGCTGTAATTTGCTGCAAAATAATACGTCGACGTTAAATTACGAAATTATTTCGTGGGAATTTGTTTGTAATTCTGCTTAAAATGTTTTTAAATGAATTTCTGATCATTGAAAATTTTTGATTTTGCAGGTGCGCATGGTGGGCATGGAACTGTACGAGGAGTCGACCTCTTCCTACCAATTCGTCGACAAGATGCAGGTACGGTTATCTTGGATTGCTTATCGACAATTGACTCATTTTACCGTAATATTGCTTCCAGGGCCGTCGAATGGACGAGCGTCACTTGCGCGCGTGTCTGATGCGATTTGTGAAAGGCGCCGGTCGCACACGCACAGCCGCACTGCGGGCGCGACTTGCCGACCTCAAGGCGACCCTGCAAGAGGCACACAGCTACAGGTATACGGTAGCACCACCGACTCGATCGATTACTAAATTTTCATTGTTGCAGATTCTTCTCATCGTCGCTGCTGATCGCATTCGATGCCGCGAAGCCCGATTCGCCCATCCAGGTACTGTAGATTGCGATCTGACGGATACGGCAGTGACAGGGCTATCGTATCGAGGTTTATTGTCAATTTCTTCACCATTCCAGGTACGAATGATCGACTTTGCGCACTCGACATTCGACGGCTTCGAGGGATTCAACGACCTTGTCTACAAGGTGAGAAATAGTCTTATTATTAAACGCTGTTTGAGAGAATTGTTTCGTTATCGATTACTGATCGTGATAGTATCAATTCGTAGTAGTAGTCCCTGTGCAACCGGTCTCCTCCTTGCAGGGTGCTGACGATGGATACATGAAGGGCGTCGATTCCCTTCTCGATCTCATTCCCACCACTGAGGACGAGAGGATATTCGAGGCTGCTATCACTAGTGATGCACTCGTTATCACGGATTTCATGAGGTGAGGGAAAAATCAGAGTGGCATGTAAAAAATCAATTAATTGATTTGGGAGAAAATAGTCGCTTGGGATGCGGTCGGGTGTTTTAGTTTTGTTTCATTAGGCAGTTACATTAATAGAAGAGAAGCGTGTAACAATATCTCAAAGCTTCTCAGTTTCACCAAATAGTTTTCAGACCAATGGGCGCGGACTCCTCTCCCGCTGTCTCATCACGCGAAGCCTCTCCATCTCCACCGACCGTCTCTGCAGCAGCTGCATCACTGTAGATCCACCCGACCCCCGGTCATATTAACCCCGCCCCTTCCCATTCCCTTGCCCCATATTGACCTATCCACTGATTTGTAGAACTACTAAACCCCACACTGACTCTAGAGATTATAAGATCATGATGCTTTACACTATTCACACGTTAGACCACCACACGACAGCGACGATTCCCAAATGTCGCCGCCCGTTTTGCACCACTGCACCCATACGCACCATTGCGAGTTTTGCTAGCAGCCTTCCGACATGCATCCCGATCCAAGTTGTAATTAATTGAATATTACGGGTACCGTATCCCCTGCTATCCCACCATCACCATCGTATCCTTCGATCGATTCTTCATTCGCCTTCCGTTTACCTCAATCTCTAATTTCCACCTGATCCCTGATTCTTCTGACTAATCCAATAATGAACCCACTGACCCTCAGTGTCTTGTACAAATGTCGTGTGAAATGAATATTGATTTTGATTACCGAGTATTGCATTAGTTTTTATCGCCAGGTTGGACAGAAAGAAGAAAACAATAGCCGTAAAACAAACGATTTTGAAATTAGATGAAAACTACAGATCCCGCTAAAACCGAAAATTGGCATTACTTTGTAAATAACGACATCTGACAAGTGAAACGAGAAAGAACGATCACAATCGATTATTAGCTACAAGCGAAAGAGAAAAAGAAAAGTGATATTGCATGAATCCCTTCCGAAGGACGAGAGGAAACGTGGAGAAAGATGAACCTCGTTCGAATACAGGGAAAATACAGACAACCGACTATTTACAATGCAAAGAAAGGATAGACGAGGCTAAATAACTGGGCAAAGGGGTCTACAATGAATGGGAGGTAGGTCAGAGCAGCAACATACTGTATTTACATTGTTTAGCCTTTATAAAACATGCACTATAATCTACAATCTCAAAACTATCAGGGAAATACCGTACCCATAAAAATGAGGTAACCAAATTTGGATGGGGCATTTCGACACGTGGGTAAATCGACTAGACAATCGATTCTACCGTAACGGGAGATTCATGCGGAGACTATGGTAGATCATACACCTATCGATTGGAGGGGATCTTTCAGGTCTCTTCATCAAGCAGCCTTCGTAGATCATCGGTGCAAGCTGACACCGAACCCGAAGTCGTCTGCAATTATCGATTGATTTAGCCACCCAGAGAAAGAATTTTCAACAATAAGCCTTCTTGATCCACAAGAAAATAAAAATAGCATTTCTACAGCGTCTATAGGGGTTCCCTATGAACACATGTCCTCTGCTTACATAATTTGGACGGGACAAGAAGCATGCTGCTGTGAACGGGGACATACACGACATGGACGATCGATACTACACACCGCCTACCGTATACCCCTAGAAGATGGAATCGCGCTGAGAAAAGAGCGAACGAGCAATCAAGCTGCATCATAGCAAGCGAAGATGCGACTGGAATTGGACGAGGAATTCGTTACCGTACCTCCGGGGGAACTAAAGACGCAATCTATTGCAAACTGACAAATACAGCATCTCTAGGTGATATTCGCCTACCTTCTTCTGTTTCCTCTTGGCAGATATTGAGTGGATGGCCATTCCAGCCAGACAGAGGGAGAGACCGGCGAGGTTCACTGGAGAGAATCGATCTCCATTGATGACTGCGGCCAGAATGAGAGTTGCCACTTCCTGTAATCCATTCATGAGATTCAATTACTCGATTCAGATATAATAAAAACAGTTCATTATTATTCTTACCAAATGTATCAAACATTACTCATAGAAGTTTCACGGAGCTATGTGATAAAAAAACCAAAAAATTGACATTTCAAAGAATATTGAAGGCGAAAATAGATTGTATTGTAATGAACGACTCACTTTTATGATTCCGAAGATGCTAAGTGTGATGCCCGAGGTGTTCACCAGCAGGAGATACTCTGCAAATTGACGTTTCATTATCAATTCAAGTATGTCGCTTCCGTATTATTCAACAAAAATATATGGAATATTTATGAAAATGTTTTTACTCTACGAAACTCGATTCACGTTACCCTCATCTCAAGATTCATAATGTTTCTCACCACTCAATTCCATGGCGAATGCAATGGTTCCTCCCGTGAGGATGAGCAGCAAGACTGTCCATGGATCGTGCACTCCTTTGAATCGAGTGATCGACTCCCATGAGATTTCCGAACCTGTAATGGAGAAGATGACACCATCGAGTTCATTGAGTGAGTCAAAAGGCAATAAAATATTACGTTCACTTTCGGGAAATGTTTTTTTACAGCATTGTGCATATTTCTGCAAGCACAAGGAGCAGCCTGATCCTTGCTTCGCAAATACTACTCAATTGAGAAAAATCTCCTCTAGCCAATAAGCTCCAGAAATCGTAATGAAAAAATCCATTACATACCCTCGAACATCCATACGAGAGGGAGGATGGGAATGACCATCCATGGTTGCACGTGAGCCACCATGTCCAGAGGATGACGAACACCGTGGTCCTGGAAAAAAAGAGATGATTACATGAAAAAAGAAATTGAACAATCATCAAAGAAATTGACCCTCGGCGGTTTTACTTCATGAGTTTTCTCTCACTCCTCACCTCTCTCTGCATCACCAATTGGGACACAGTCCATCGCACTCCCGTACAGGCTGCTGCCAATTCAACCAGCATTAGACCGTCTGAAATATTATGATTGTTAGAACTTGTTTCTGTATAGACAATCATTCTGTTCTGTCAATATTAAGTCGCTATTCAAGCAGTATACTACAGTAAGTTATTTCGATGACACATTATAACTGCAAACCACCATGAGGAATTGGATAATAATATTAGGTTTTTACTACGAGGGCACAGTTTAGCCCGAAATCCTATTTGTTCAATCATATCAGCGATATTCGAAGCAATTATTAACCAGGAACATTAATTCGCTATACATAACAATAAAACAACTAACTGAGATCGAGTTGGGCAGATCGGAACGTGAATAAGAAGAGACCGACAGCTATGAGGGCTGCCTCGAGACCGAGAGAGGCACGCCAACTGGAATCGAATAGGTCCCTCATATTTCATCCAACCAATTTCGAGCTACGTTGGTAGAAAATAAAGATATGAAAAGTGAATTGTACCGTTCGAGTCTGAGCAGAAGTGAGAATGCGACGATGAATACGATGGAGGAGGACTTGGCCATCGTGTAGAGGGAGACTGTCACGTACTCGAGAGCCCAATTGGACAGACCTGAAGGAATAATTTTAAAAAATTAATAAAGTCACGCAGTGGAAAAATCAAGCCAACATTACATTTTAATGAAACCCAAACGCTTCGGTGTCCTCACGATCTCGAAATGGCTAATGGCTTACCAATATCGAGTGATGCGCACACTCCGATGGGCGCCAACCATCGCAGTTGATCACGGGCTGTCAGACGGACCCGACGACTCCTGCAAAATTTGATTAATGCAAGTGTAAGTAAATATCCCGGCTGACGCAGAGTACAATTGACAGTAAAATAAATGTGATTATGTCGATCACCGAACAAAACCAACAAATCATTTCCCATATGGCAGAGCACTTTTCGGTTCAATTTCTAAAATAATGATAATAGCAAATACGAAACCTCCGCTGACCTTTTGCACTCGATAAGGAAACGAATGAAGATGGCGAGGAACCACTTGGTGAAGTAGTGGCCAGTCACAACCAGCAGAGGAAGACGATATTGCTGCAATGGAGGGATTAAAACATATTCAAGACTGTACTAATTTGGAGCATGAGCTAACCAAAATAACAATTTTCGTACCCTAGATCTTTTCGTCTTTTCAATTATTTTTTCATAGAAAATATATTCGAAACGTGGCTAAACTCGATGTCATTCATTCAACGTGTATCGGAACTGCGATTCAGATCAATCAATTTTAATGGGCACTGGATGAATTAAACCTCCGAACTGTGGATATTTTCTGTTTCTCTGAGCTTATGAATTGTGCTCGTTCGAATGCTGAACCAATAGTTCAGTGGGCTCCTTCATTTCCCATCTCTTGGTGCGATGATTCTAGTGATTCTGTGATCACTACGTTATTTGGAGCAAGCGCTACCCGTTGAATCATGCGTAACATTTACATGGTAAGGGTGAAAAACACAATTCCAACGGATCGATTGAAAGAGAGAGAAAACTAAGTAAAGAAAAAAGTGATGAGAAAAATGTTAGCCATTGCCGCAATTATCATGCTTTACTATCGAGTACAACCTCTAAGAGACCCCGGTGCTTACTCGATTCGTTAGAGGTATTCATTTTGCAAGTGTTGTGAGCACCAATCTTGGGTAGAAAGATCAGAAAAAAGAACAAACCTTTATGAACCATTTCTGGTAGAAGGTGAGGCCGATACTCAAGGGATAGTAGAGAGCGGCCATAGCCGCTATCCGTAACACCATCATCCACCCGGTTGGTTGTGCTACAATGAGAAAGAATGGAAATTTGTTTTTTATGGAAGAGCATACGACAAGGGCTTAGCGAAAATTGGGAAGCATAGTGTAATGTGTGATGAAAAAAAGATAAGAAAACGAAAGAGAAACCTTGCGTCGCCACTTCGAGTTCTTCCCCGCTCCCCGTCTCCCCGACTGGAGCTACAATGGAATAAGTGTTGAAATAGAGAGAGGAATGGAGAAGGAATGACAGAGAGAAGCGAATGCACCCATAGTGGAACAGTGAATAGAGTGGAGGAAAGAGTCGCAAATTGCAATCGTCAAATGCCACTAGCTCGAACTAATTCCAGGCTCTAGTAATTCTCCCACTTTAGTTAGTGAGACGAGAACTACTTGATTGACATCCACGCCACCTCCTCGGGAAAATAATCAAACACGTGTGTAGGGCGATCGATTTCATGCATAGAAGGCGGAAAAAACAAGGAAGGAGAAGGCGATTCGCTTGGATTACCACTAATATAATACCATCGTAACCAGGCGTAAAGCGAAAGAACTGAATGGGAGTAATGTACGTTGACCGACCACACAATGATAGAGGGGAAGAGCTTCAATCAATAGCAGTGGATGAATAGCACTTTGGTCGGAGGAGAAGGGAAAGGAGGGGAAGGAATGGGAAGAGTGAATGAGGGTGCAGTCAGTGTGTGATCACAGCTTGAGACCAGCCGTGAAACCGTAAAATTTGCCTGGCAGGCTGCCATTCACAAATGGGTCTTACCTCGTGAACGAATGAACGTCAGATCGATTTCTTCTAGTGGGTCGTCAGGGTCGGGTCGGGGCATGGAGAGACAAACGACGACGAGCTGTCGATCGAATCAGAGACTAGCGATGAGGCAGCGGAACCTCCATCCTGCGAGAGACAACGTCCAACCATGAGAGTGGTGAGAGAACGAGAGGGACAATGCATAGAAGGGAGGTGCCAATCACGTTGGATAGATCTATCCCAATGGATAGATGGGAGATCAAAGGAGGAAAAGCTTGATGCAAAGAGGGGGAGGGTGGTGGTGAGTTGAACACACGGGAACGATCAAACAGTGGCGAAAGAGAGGAGAAACAAGGTGTTAACGCGCTCGCAAGAGAATAACTTAAAGTTGAGGCATGTGAGAGGGGCATAGCTGAACTCGACTGGTTACAGCGCACTAGCAGACAATGGAAATGAACTTGAAAACAAGCATGCTCAAGCAAATTAGCCAAGCAAAAAATTAGACCGCGACGCGAGGTACGCGACGCCTTATCGCTGTGTCAGAATCATGATTTAGCAAATAAATATATTTCAAATTCGTTGCATTTATCAAGTAACTTTTAAATTAAACATTAAATTTGAAAAATAGAGCTATTAAAACTAATATTTTGATTGGAAATTCTCAGAAAAAAATGAATTTCCATGAACAGTCGACTACGGTAAGATACGGTGATACGGTATTCGTTGTAAGAGATCAGGCACACACAGGGCTGTCCTTCGTTATCGACTAAATGACAATGATTGTCGCACTTCGAACTTTCGGTTCAAAATCTTCGCTTTGCTACTTTTTATTTATTGATTTTCTCGGTTATGATCGCTTCCATCAGTCGATCCTTGTTGCGTGACTCGTTTATTTGTCCTTATCGCCAGTGTTATCACCACCTCACATCATCACTCGATCTCTCCACAGTTTGTCCACCCTTTCGCCCCGAGATTCGCGCCGCTTCGTCGCCTGTCCTTATCACTTGCGTCTTTCAACACACAATTATGCCTATATTCAGCTGCATTTTCGGGTGCGCCTCTTGATTCCTTTCCTACTTTCTCGCATATTTGTCGTCTTGCTCGACCCAATGATGTCATTTCTCGGTAGTTTCGTAATGAGATACAGGAGCGCAAGGGTAATGTCGCATTGACGAACTTCCATCATACCGTTTCACTTCCTTCAAACCTCAACCTTGTGTGCGCAGCGAAATCGTGGCACATGTATTTTCGATGTTTCTTTTTCTTTTTCCCTTGGTCTTTTGCAACCGGTGCCTTTGATCTCATTGCCTCTGATCCTATTTGAATCTTATCTTTTCTGCTCTCGCTCTTTTCCGTGCCTGTCACCACCATATGACCTCTCCGAAACCCTTCAGATCACTTTTTGCACGTATTCCGTGATAATCGATAGAGTGAGAGGGCTACAATATCCGATGTCTTTTTACATTTTGAAGAATGGAACAGAGAGGGGAGAATGGACGGAGAGAAGAAGGCTGGCAGGCTAGAGAGGGGGTTGTAACAGGAGTGCAGCGGTGTGTGGAATAAGAAACGACTGAGACTTCGGAAGTGGGACTCTGCCTACTCTGCTACTCTCTTCCTTCTCCTATCTCTTTCCTGACCGGAAAAGTGCTGCTGATAGTTGACCTATCAATGATCCGTGTGATTTCGTTTTTCTCTTCATCTCTTGTTTGTGTCTTTACGAACTCGTGTCTTACTCCTGGGGTTAAGTTGGGTACCAAACAGTTTTCACTTCCTCATATTTTGTTTGGTTATCGTGCATTTCACGAGAGTATTCTGTGACAGGGAACGAGGATAGATCATCGATCCACAACATTCGTTCTGGGTTTCTAACTCTCTTTCTCTCATAAACTCCGATTCCGACTCCGATTCCGATAGCTTCTTCTTTACACGTTCATTTTTATTATATCGGCGCGAGTTTAATAGCAGTTCAGTATTTCGAGATGAAATCTAGACCATAAATTGTCAGGATCCTTTTGACTACGATAATCTCAGATGAGCATCGGATTTTCTTAAGCGAATGGTGTGAGACACACGGTTTAATATCTGGTTGGATTCACTTATCGACCAGGGGTGTGCGAGAAAATAATTTCGAGAAAAATTCGAGAAACGAGAATTTCTCGAATTTTTTTTCGAGAAAAACGAGAAATTCGACAAAAATCGAGAAAAGTTTGAAACTGCGTTCTAAACGGAAATTTTTGTAAAAAAATATCAGATTCGCAATATTTTCTTTATTATTATCGTTGTAACCTTAAAAATCGATTTTTATGAACTTTTCGGGAGAAAATTCTTAAAATTCTGGCTCAGTTTTATGATTTTTTTTCTTCAAATGTCTGAAAACGAACGCTGTAAAAATCAGTCGTTATTCTCGATTTCTCGATTTTATTTTTCGAGAAATTTATCGTCGATAAATTTTCTCGAAAAAAGCCGAGAAATCGAGAAAATCGAGAAATCGAGAAACGAGAAATGCACACCCCTGTTATCGACTGTACTCTGACCATCAGTCAGATGGTTTATGTGTGCGAGTAGAAATAGACGAAGGAGTAGATAGAAATCCCCCATCATCTCTCTCTAGTTGCCTCTGAATGTTTGTCAACGTTTAGGCGCCATCCCAGAATACTTCTCGATAGACCCGTCGCGTGTTCCTTTCGTCTCCCGTTCATAGACTATCCAATAGTTCTGGTGAATACCTCCTACTTTTTGTCATCTGGTCGGTAAGCACCAAAGAGTAGATTGATCTACCTTGCTCATTACTTTCACATTCTGCGCTCTCTCACTTCTCCACACTCCCTCCTCATCCTTGCCACTCTATCCAAAGTAGTCATCGAGAAGATGACTCAGTAGAATGATGAGTAGTATGCGAATGAGTGAAGCGAAAGAGCACGGATAATGAGGAGATCTCAGAGATGCAGAGAGGGTAGAGAGACAGAAGAAACTTGGAGAAATATGAGTGGTACAGAGGTTGCATTCATCTAGGTAGAGCACTCATCTACAATTCTCCTGGGTTCTTCTCCTTTCTCTTGAAACCAGAGTGCTAATACGGTAATTGGAGTGGTTGAGTCCATTGTTAAGTAGTGTCTGTAATGGTATATTGTGTGTGGGAATCTGCCTCTCAATCCAATCGTTCTCTTCTCATTCCTCCTTCCCTTCTTTTTCGTCTCCACAAATTCGATTGGACATACACACACAGACGGCGAGGCTCGACAGTCCTCGAGAAGAGATAACCCAGTCCTTCGAACGAGATTCACCAGCGCATGGTCACTAGAACGCCATCGGGCGTACCTTTTAATAGTGATCTTTTTGTACGCTTATTTTTATTCTCGACCCTAATCTACGCAACTGTACTCCTTGATTCATTATCGTATATCTGTTATGCTAAATATTAGGCAATAGACAACGAAACCCTCGCGGCGCAGGTGATTTTTTTCGTTTCCGCGAGGTTGCTGTAACATTTTTCGCAGAAGTCGAAGAGAGGTGAGTTTGACGGGGGCAGAAGCCTCCTTCAGATAGATCCAATGCGAGCATTTCTCTCATTCTCTCATTTATTTCCTCCTTCCTCCCCCGGTTCCTACCCATATTTTGAGGGTGTGTCGGCAGGCTTGAAGAGGGACCCACGGATTCTCATTTACTCGCGAGTTTTCTGCACAGAATGGTGCCTACCACGATTTATTTAGCCATGCTGCCTCTCTTCTCTTCCCTAGTGGAGATATTAATACGCAATCTCTGATAGGAGAGACGGAGACTGTATTTTGATGTTTTCGAGGTCTTGTTATCGTGAGACGGCGATGGAATAAGCTGTCCACCAGGGGGGCTATCTCTATCTCTCGTCCATCCATGACTGTATCGCTCCGTTTCGAAGGGAGAGTACAGGCACGTTCGCGCATAGTTTAGTCTATAACAACCGACTTTATCTCCGTTTTTTTCCATGTTATTCAACTGTAAATAACTGTCCCCTGCCGTTGTAAGTGTCCATTTGATGGGAAGGAATGGGGACAAGACAGGGCGCCCTAATCGAGTCGTTTTACCTGTGTATTCACTCGATTTTGGTAGGCGATAGGGCGAGAGAGGAGAAGGGAGAGGGAACTCTTTACTTTGTGTTTTTGTCCTCTGGTTTCTCTCGTCTCTCCCTTTCTCTCCCTTTCTCTCCATCACAATCGCGTAATTTCCTACTCCTCCTTTTCTTCACCAGACAGTTCTATGCACACTACCTCTCAATTAGCCCCCAAGTTGTTCCTACCACCTTGGGGCGAGTATTGATCTACTCTGAGCATTGATTGATGAGTCATCGAGAACTGTATGGAGAGGGGCATTCACCATGTGTTCCCCTTTCATCTCTGAACCTTGCTTCCCTCACTCCATTCTAGTGATTGATAGAAGTCAAAAGAGGCGCGAGTTCTCTTCTTCCCATCATTCTTTCCTTTGCCCAACAGTCTCTGCCCTCTTCTCTGTTGGTTCACGTGATCTAAGCGAGTTTCATTGGCTCAATCCATCAATTCCTCGTTCTTCAGAATCCCTATTAGCACTATCTAGCTGATCAGAGACCAGAGGTCGAAGTTAGTCTTATTTTGAAACTAAATACTGCCGGCTTTTCTCAATGCAAAAGAGGATAGATCGAGGATGGATCTTTTCTTCTCTTCCAAAAGTTGCACCCCTTCTCTATCCTCAATTCGCTCTCGAGAAATTGTCTCAGTTTTCATCCCTCTCTCTCTCTTCCACTTTCTCCCTCAAATCGTTTCACACAAAATTGTCTAAACATTCTGCAGATTGAGCCATTTGCTGTCTGTTCTCTCGCAGTTTGTAGGGATATTATAGCAAGTGAAAAAAACGCCGATTCATCTGGAATAAGTGTCGAAACGTGTACATTCTCAATGCAATGATGCGATCAGATTTTTATTCTTCATTTTTTCTCCTTCTTCGCTATGGTTTTATGTGCGATTGATAAGTCAGTCCCCTTTCTCACTTGGGATGTTTTGATTATGTGTGTTTGATCACGAGTGATAGGAAGACACTGTATTGAGATGACTGAGTACGAGTCCATCTTCTCCACTGGACTCCCATTGGTTCTATCAGTTCACGAGTTCATCGACAGTTTCCAATCTCTTTTTTGCCTTCCTCGTGTTACCCGATTCTCTCGGTATTCGTCCGTTCCATTCCCCCTTCCATCTCCATTTCTTCCCCCACTTCTCCTCTCTCGTTCTATTCTTCTTCTTTCTTCTCCTTCCGATGAGGCGTGATTCAGGTGGACTAAGAGTAGAGGGAGAGAGAATCAAGGAAGTGAAAGGAGAGGAGAGAGGGAGGGAGGGAAGGAGAGAAATACCCGAACCATCTGCGCATGAACAGCAAAAAGAACTCGAGATTCGTGGATGTTCGTGGGTTATTAAAAGATTTTGCGTAGAGAAAGACGTCATAGGTCAAGAGGTTCTCTTATTGATGTGAACTCGAATCGCGAGGTTTTAGTCACATTTGATTAGGGTTACGAGCCAATTAAATCGATCTCAAGTTGGCATCATCAATTGTGCATTTCCCTTTGTGCGAATTGTAAGAGCAGATTGATTTCTCGTCCTAGTCATCATTGCCTTTGCTTGTTTCTATAAGAACATTCAATTCCTACAGTTCTGATCGATGAAAGATGCCCCCTTCCTTATTTGTAATTCGGGTAGGAGAATCGTCGATTTGTAATTGATGTAGTGGGAATCAGCAAAATTCGCACGAGCGTCTTTATTGTGCTAATTATCAGTGGGAATCTGGGAAGAGGAAGGGAAAGACATGGGAAGGAATCGATTTGGGAGGTTCTGCGCCCTCAACTCTCAACTAACCCCTCTTTGAGCGGATTACAGTGTTAACCCCTCGATATCGATACTTTTCTGCGCACGGCGATTCACTGTTGCACGCATTCAATGAGGTTGCCCGATCTCTGATCCTCTCTGGTTTTGCCTCTTCCATCAGTTGACTCAAAATGCGAACTCTCAACTCGATTATCTGTGTTTCACCATCACTGTCTCTCAAATTCAGACGCTCTTTCTTCCTTCTCTTTCTCTGTTCTCTCTTCGATTCCTTTGCTCTCTCACATCTACCGTTCATTCCTCTCTCTCTGTTCAATCAACCGGTTACGGTGGCTTATCACCATTTATTCTTTTTCTCCTTCTCACACGCCGATCCGATCTACTATGAGCGAGATCGCTCTTTTTCTCTGCACTCTCTCAATGTTGCCCGTTCTCTCGCCTCTCGATATCTCCTATCAATCCCGACGTGATCGAGTTTCAGCTGTCTTTTGCCGCACGTTTCCGTCAGTTATCGATCGATTACAGTACCCGCGGCAGTCGGAGGATTATGAGCAGAGAGTGAACGGGGGGAAGGATCAAGAGAGGAACCCATCCAATCAATCAATAATCAAGAGTAGATCACACAATGACGAAGGCCTTCGATGGAATCGTGACTCAAGTGAGAGAAGGGATGAGCATCATTCATTATGTTCTAGGCTCTTTTTTCCGGGCTCAACTCTTAAAACCGATGAGTATTGTTCTCGTTCTTCGATTTCATTGAACATGCTCAAGGGAGATATCACTTTCTGGGCGTGCGACAATCTCGTTTTTCATATTTGTTATTCAGTTTTGTTTGTGGAACCGCTAAGACGGGGATCGCGGAGGTTTCTCCTTCCATCCCACTTTTTGCCAAGGCTTTTCTGTGGTTCACGACTCGAAATTTGGCTAGACGAGAGGGCTCAGAGCAATTTCTTGCAATGTGAGAGAAGCATTTACACAAGCTGTTCTGACAATAGAGGGCGATTTGTAAAGATCGCAGAAAGCGAGGTCCGTAGTATTGCAGTTTTAAATTTCAAACTTGCTAGAGACTAGAAAAAAGAATACTCAAGTTTCGAGTGTAGGGTCCTCGAGACTGCAAAAGTAGAAGAAATCATGGAGCACTGCTTGAAAATTGATGAGAAGTCGAAGGCTGGAAGTAATCTCGTCGATAGTGTATGTGTTGTTGAGTGGACAGACAAGGGAGGGAAGGGAAGCCTCCCCTTCCTTCGCCATTCTTACGGCAGTCAACTCTCCCCATTCATACAAGCTAGCAGACGGAATCAGAATAGAAAGAAGAGTGAGACGCCACTCCTCCTTCCCTTCTTCTCCTTTTTGAGCCTCTTCACTCTACTAGTTGCGAGAAAAGAGAATCCCACCGCGAGAGCGACGATTACGGTAGTAGGCATGTATCGATCCTTCCATGCATCGCAGCGGAGAGTCAGTCCGGTAGGGGAGGGTACGGTAGCAGATTAATCATTCGGACTGCGGTAGTGATTGGGTATCGATCATGTAGAGAAAATTAAGGTTGCGGGATAGGTTATTTTGGAAACTGATTATTGATTTTGCAGATCCGGAAGGAAGACATTGACGAGAAGGGCGAGTACGTTGGCACGAGAACAGAGGAGGAGAAGGAGACACTTCAAGGTACGGTAGATTATCGATTAATTGAATGGGGTACGGTGAATGGACTGGTTATTGAGAAAAGAGGAAGTCTGATAAAAGTAGACAACATTAGTAATATTTAGGGAAAAATTTGAAACATGGCAAAATACCATGAGTATCTTAAACTATTAGTAATGGGTTTGTTATAAGAAAAAAATTGATCAAGATCATTGCATGGAACACTCGAGGTTAGTTTGGCTATTATTATTTGTGATACCCTATCTGAATTTCTGAATTTACCACCTAGTTGGTACATTCCAATATCTCTTCAATTGAATTCAATCTGATCACACTGCTCTCTAATCTCTGGCGACCTCCCACTCCCTCTTGTGGTAGCCTTTCCCTTCCCAATCTGATATCAGCTATGTGTAATCACTCTCGATTTCCTTGATATCCCTCCCTCCCTCTGCATATCTCTTATCACAGCCTTGTCTGTATCAAGGGCAGAGGTGAAGCAAGCAACCTCGAGCATTTCTCCCTGTTTCCGTTTTCCAGAGATTGCGTTATTATGAAGGGAATTGGTCAATTGCGTCCTATGTACTTATTGTTAGTAATTGTTTTGAGTTTGCGCGACACTTGTCAATTTGAACTTTCGCGTGATCATTTATGAAAAATCCGAAATGAGATGCTAGACTTTAGAGTTTCCGCTATAGTTGTGAGAATGAGGCGTTTTCTCTTCCCTGCTCGCTAAATAAAATTTTCATATCTCTGAAATGAAATGCTTGAGTAAGAAATGCCTGGGGGAGAGGGAAGCGCGGCCCTTCTTAAAGCGGAAATAAATCATTCAAGGAAATTTCCTTGCTTTCTTTAGCTAGCTTCGCTTCCCTATTCGTTCCCTTTCTTCTGATCCCTCCCATTTTCGTCGTTGTTCGTGTGGACGCGATTTTCTGGATCTTATTAGCGTGATACTTCACAATAATCGGTAGAAATATTTCACCTTTTCGCGGCTTGCCTAATGCCGGTGATACTAGGATCAAGCTAGTGCACTTTTCCATTGAATGGTGTTGCATGGAGATCTCTCTTCCCTCACTCGATCACCACCCTCTCAATTCCTTCACAGCTCCTCATCCATCTGGTGATGAGTGAGGGAGTGAGATTCCGAGTGTTTGTTGTGAGAGTGGAAGGAGGAAGAGAAGGAAGAGAATAGAAGCACAGCTGACTGGGAGATGCTTACTCCTCTCATGCAGTCTCCCGCTACCACCATTGTCTCTAACCTCGTCTCTCGAAGGAGAGCCAAACGAGACACGTGACTAAGAGAGAATAACGACACTGCATGACGAGAAGGAGAAACACTGGGAATATTAGTTTCCTTTCTCCAAGTTCATTACCGGCTGAAGGTTGCTTCAAGTTATGAGAAATTGTAACGACCACATGAAGTTCATGATGCATCAGTACAGATGACGTGAGATTATATCTCACACCCCATTCAGCCTACAAGTATTTACTGTTATTTGAACAGTAGTAGTAGTGGTTGGTAGTATTTGTGTGCAGTTAGTGAGGGAGATGGGCGAAATGGAGCGGAGAGAGGAGGAGGTAGATCAAAAGCGTCTATCCCCCACCCTTCCCCATCCCTATCCACCCCGAGGATATTTCTGTGGGCATCGATTTAGCTAGTGATGACTAGTGGCTAATCCTTCGTCCTTCCTGTTGATGGAATTGAAGAAGGGGAAGTACAGTCAAATGCAGCATTGGGACCATCTGCGTAGGCACTGTTCCGCCCTCTCCCGAAGGAAATGGAATCAGTCGCTAGTCGAAGAGCTGCTGCAGTCATTCCCTCTGATTTGCATCGCAACGCGGCACCGACAGTCACTTTGACATATTTGGGGAGTAGGCGGATTCCCTTTGCTACAGCTGCTCGGGTTTCTTGTTGTTATTTGCGGCACGGCAGCTCCTGTCATGAGGACGGTTGCTAGGGATTATCGTGGGGCTTTCTTGTCACCATGAGTCTCGCTCTTTCTCCCATGCACTGTCAATCTGATTGCTATTCGAGTATTTTCTATTCTCGGAATTCTGTATTGGACTAAATACGAACAGACTCGCGACTTGGCTCTCATAATATTGATGAAGCATGATTCCCGCTATTACCTATTAGTTTACCTGAATCTTACCTTGTTTACCGGTCTGAAATTGTCATCCCTCTGACGCGAAGATATTAGGGGATGGTTCCGTGCTATTTCGAGCTTGTTATTTCTTTTCTTAGCTTCTCTCTTTTCCTGCTATTGACTGCACTTTTCATCATTAATTCTCACAGCTGATGTTTCGTGAGATGCCAGAATACCTGTGCCGATATATCAGCTGCTATCAGAGATCAAAGATAAGATAGAAATCATTCCGTCGTACCAGATTACATGCAGAAACCCTTCACTGCATGTAATCTGGTACGACGCAGAGCGGGGAAATAGAAGAAAGGAAGGGATAAATAGGGAGCAGTAGCAGTTATTTTGTCGTTTCCCGACATCGTTCGCGCTGTTTGAGAGAGAGAGAGAGTAGCAGACGAGAATGGAGAGGAGAGGGGAGAAGAGGGAGGGATATTGTGGTGACTGAAGACGAGAGTGAGAGGGACGGTGATATGCAGTATGGAGAGTAACAACGACGTTACTATCTCTATTCAACGCCGTTTTCCCTTTCCTGTGAGGCGGCGCGAAAATAGACACCCTCCCCAGCCGCTTCCGAATCGGTTAGTTCTCTGTGAGCATTTGTCATCTCTTGTGGGAGAGATTCGCCGGGCCAGAAGTGTTTTGCTGTGTCGTGTATTGTCGAGGAATCTTCCCGCCGGTCCTGAGGGGGATCGAGGGATGGAGAGAGAGGGAAGAAAGAGAGAAGGGGAGGGAGGGAGGTGGTCACACTGAAAGAATCACTGCTGCTGCGTCTATTTTGGTTGAGTCGTGCGATGCTTCCACTCTAATTTCGCAATCTTCGCACGTCCTTTCCGGTCGTCTGTTCTTCTTTGTAATTAATTACCCAGTTCTCGAGGGAGAGTCCACAGGCAATGTTGCGAGTTCGGCCTATTTTGTGGAGCTAATTCTGGGAACGTGCTGATGAGATGAAGACTATGCTCGTCTAACAATTTATCGTCTCTGCTTCTCTGCAATCTCTCGATTTCGCCTGTTCTCTCGTTTAGACTTCTATAAAAAGCAGCTGATTTCTCCACTCATTACTCTTGCAGTCATGCTCCTCCTCGCGTCTTTGTCTCACTGTGTGGAACTGAGAGCTCTCCAGAAGCACAGAGAAAGAGGCTAGAGGAGGGAAGAGCAAAGAGACAAAAAGAGGAGGAAATTGGCACTGCCCATGGCTAATGCTTACTTTTCGACTCGACTTAGCTAGTAGAAGGGAGAAGCCTTGTTCCAACAACTTTTCAAATGAAATATACTTACGGCTTCTTAGTTCCAAAGCGATTTTTTTCAATAATTAAATATTTTATAAGAGTCTTCTGCTTCTTCGTCTTTGCAGTTTTCTTTTCTCCTCCTTCTCTTTTCCACTTTTTGGGGGACTCGCCTATCTCTGAGTCCTGAGTGGAGCTATTCAGTCTCGAATCTACTCTGCTCACTCGTCCTCCATCATTGTCGTCGTCTTTGACCCATGTTTCCTCTTCCCGCGTGGCAATCGTTGCAGGTTGTGCAGAAGAAATGAAAACGAGCTCGTTCCAAGGGAATATTGCCCATTGCTTGCGAGAATGCCTCATATTTCGTGTTTCGTCTTCAGTCGAAAGGTTCTCGAATTTCGGCAATACTGCAGTCATATGCTTCACTTCGTGTACCTTCCAGACAACGAATAAATGCTAGAGAAGGGAAGGAGGAGGAAAAAAGAGATTGAAGAGGCGATATGAGGGTCCTTCTTCTTCTTCTTCTCTTGGATTCGCTGAAGAGTTTCAGTATGCGAATCCTCAGCAGCTCTTTTTCATGAATTAGTTACGAATCTTGTCCTTGGCACGTTCTCCCATGCTTATTCTCGGTCACTCGTCGGTCCTTCCCTTCCTTCAATAGCCAGAGAGGGAGTTAATCGAGTTACCCCTGCCAGGGAGAATGTGAATGGTCTCTCTCCCCGTTGTTTTGAAGCACGCGCACTGAATTCCACTCGTGGATGTTAGTGCTGTGAGGCGATCGACGCGGTTTGACAGATATGAATGTTCTTTTCTTCTTGACATTTGGGATTATTGTGGGAAGTGCGCGTTGAACTTACCCTGGAATGCGGGAACTTGTTTGATCTCTGACCCCTTCCCATCCATTCACAAATCACAGTGCGGCCGCAGTCTCCTATCTCGTGTTTTGATGTGTAGTAGAGGGGAAGGAGTAGTAGATAGAGGAAGGAGGAGGAGGAGGGTGAACTCTCGATTGTTATTCTCGCAATCCTTCTCGTATCCATTGAGTTGTTTGAGAAAAAGAAGAAGGGGGAGGACTCGAAGGAATTTCCAAGATTTCCTGTCCGACCAGTTCGAATTTCATCGTTGAATCCTTTTCGAAAGGCCGCTTTCTTTTCATTAGTTACTTGATGACGTTTGTATTCTATCATCTCATCATCTGACTAGGTCTATTTATGATGAGCGAATGCCGTCAATATCACCTGATATATTAGAGCTTTTCTCGAAGATGCGTTCCTTTTTTGTAAGGAAGTACTCGGATCTTGACCAGTCTGTCCTATTCTTCCGGTATCAGCTGATCTATCTCGAGACTGGACTAATCTCTGAACGGGTGTGAAAGTGCGTGAGATAAGGGAGAGAACAAGCGCGAAACGGTGTCATTCTGTATGCACTGATGCGATTATGAGCTCATACTCTCGTCCTCACACGCGCGTGCTCCTCTGATTGTCTAACCAGAGGAGACAATGAGGGGGAAGGTGATAGAGAGGAAGCTTCCTGGTTCCATCCATCGTGGGACTCTTTGTGAGAACGAGGAGGGTGGTCCATTTGGCGCGAGCGAGATTCATCCATCTTTTCAATCTTTCTTCGGTCATAAATTCTTTTATGAATTCCAAATGCTTTCACTAAGAAATTTACCGTACGTTTTTCTTCATCGTGGAAATACATGATCTGCTTTACCCTGAGGCGTAGTTTCATTCTCCGAGCGAAGTAGCCGTTCATGGCTGTCAGAATTCGTTAGGGTTAAATCCTTGTTTTGGCTCGCAACGCGCTTGCAAATCCCCTGCGGTTATGTCTCGACGATGTTTTGAGCAGTTTGTCTTGTCAGGAATGTGAGTGATTGGTTGATCAAGGATCAGTGAATGGACGATGTCGCAGGTGTTCGTCCGTTGTCTCCTTACTCATCTCCCCCTCGTCCTCTTCCATTCACGTCGAAAGACGAGGCAGAAAACATGTTTATTAGGGAATAGAAGTGAGTGAATAGGTGATGGATAGTTGGGGTAATTGGAAGAAGGAGTGATACGTCCAACAGACGATCACTGTTCTCTTTTTCTCCCATTTTCCCGACACATTGGGCGCTGGCAACCAAAAATGCAATATACGCGAACCGTGAAGAAAATAGGATTGCCCTTTACTCTGCCCATTCTTCCCTCCTTCTCTCTTTCTCTTCTTTTCTTTTTTGTTCACACTTGGGATTATCTGTAGAGAGGGGGTAAGAGGGACGGAGGGACTACCCCTTCTATCGTCCCCCCTCTCATCCTATTCTACCCTTCCCCCCTTCTCAACCATTGTGATTCAACGGTTTCGTTGGTGGTCGAAGTAGTAGTAATGGATGAGTAAAGGTCGATGGTGGTTGGCAGGCAATATATCTCCTTTCTTCCCACCCTTTTCATAATGTCAACAGCCTCCTTCCGCTTTTTCGCCCCGTTACGCTCCTCTCATCCTGCTTTCCTTTCGTTATGAATTGTTCCCATAAGCGAGTTTATTCCTTGCCATTCTACCCTCCTCCCTCTCCCCCTCCTTCTCTCTCTCTCCCCCTCTACCTTTCTTCCCTCCCTCCCCTCTCACTTTTATCGTTTGTTTTTGTTCTCTCTGTGCCGTAGTGCTCTCCATTCCGAATTCACTTTTGCCTATCCCTCTCATCTCCTCATTTTTCTCCTTTATCTTCTCCATTTCCTTTCTCTGCCTTATTTCTACCATCAAATAACATGCCGCAACTCGCGCCTATCGTCCAATTCGATCGAACATAGATCACAGTGCGCATATTCAGATGGTTCCGTTCTTTTCCGGCAATTCACTGCTATTATGGATGGTTTCTTCCTGTTTTCACCGTTGAGTCTTCATAGGAATCTCTTCCGTAGCTCGCCGGCTGTTGTTGCGTTTCGCTGTTGCGTTGTCAGACTCCTCCACCCTCCCATCAGTCATTCCCATGCACTTTTATTCGTTGAGAGTGACTTCAGAAGAGACTGCGCCTGTCTGAACTCTCTCAGTCTTGCGTACTCTCTCAGCTACACTGATTCTCTAAGAGTCTCACAGATTTTCTTGATCTCTGTCATCCCTGATCTCCTCCTCCCCTCTTCTTCATCATCCATTCTCTCCTTCCCTCCTTCCCTCCCTCACTCCTCCTCCTCCTCCTCCTTCTCCTCCTTCTCCTCTCCTTCCTCCGCAGTAAAGTCTGTTCTTCTACCTGCCTTCTTCTCTCATTCGATCGCTTGTTGTGGCTGATTTCACCGGTGATGAACAGAAGGAAGAGAAGGGAGAGAATAGAACGACAGCGCGTGTGAATATCGATTGATCAGAGTGTTACACCCCCGTCCGAGGGTCGATTCCGAGCCAGTCATTTCATGACTGCGTTTTAGTGGGCGAGAGATCGAATTTCGGCGCCGCGTTTAAGACGCCTCCCTCTTCTTTATGTTTTGACGTGCCCAGAGTACGATTATCGATTGATTCCAATCTCTTTCATGTGTTCCTTCTTCGATGGCCAAATCTGGCCTTGAGTGTTCCCTTCCGAATCCGGGATTCTTGAGAGATAGACTGATCACTTCGTCTCTCATTCTGCCAATGGTCTCTCCTTTCCTCTGCTCGTCACTCCGTCTCTCTTATCACTCTTGTCTCTCTCTTCATCGCGATCTCTTCTGGAAAAAGCAGCATGCAGATCAGTGTGTTTGCGCATTCCCTCCAGGAGTGGAAGAGAGAGAGAGAGAGAGAGAGAGAAGAGGGAGGGAAGGGAAGTAGGAAGTGAGTGCACAGTTTGCAGCCATTTTTGCCGATTTTGATTGTTTATCGCATCGATTTCTGGATTATGCTCCCTTCGAATTGTTTCTGGTTGTTGCGAAATGTATACGGAAGAGAAAGGGGAGGTTCTCTCGCTACCAATCGTGGGAGCGATGTGATCCCTCCTCTCTTCCATGCCAATGATCGTCCCTCTTCCTTTCTCTTCCATCGTTCTTTTCTCTCTATCTCACTCTTCAACTCGAATCTTCTCTTCTTTCACACATGGAGATTACGTGTTCTTCTATTCTGGAGAGGAGGAGAGATCGTCCCTTTTTGGGGTCGAATATCATCCGCTAGTTGGTTCCGTGTTCCAAGTGCACGTCATTTCGTCTTTTTTTCCAAGGTGCAATCACACCCCTTTTAAAATTGAAATATTCGTTTTCTTTGAATCAAAATCTGTTCGTCCCGTGGTTCCGCACTCTTTTTATTGGCAGTATGCGCAGTAGAGGGAGGGTTGGATGAGTGAAAGAGATCGGCTTACGTGCGAGGGGATCACCGTTTTTCTCGTTGCTCCCAGCTGAATTCGTCGAGTATTTGACCTCGACATTCGAGTGAATTCACAGTAATCGGCTTACTGATGCTCTCGATTCCCCTCCTCTCCCCCTCCTACTCTTACAATCTAACTGCCCAGTCTTTTCACTGCTCTCTGTCCAAAAATTTCCGCATCTGAACCTCGTTTGGAAAAGGTTCCTCATCTCTATTTTTTCCTTTCTCATTCTGAATTCACCCTTCTAGACTGTGCTCTCTTCTCCTCTTTCGAGAATACTCTCACCCCATCCAGTATCAATTTCCCTTGTGTCTCCATGAACTCGAGTCTCTGTCTCCTAATGAATTGAGTTTGAAGTAATTCCCTCCTCCGCCCTGTCCTCCCTTCTTTCCAATAAGTGAAGTGTTCTTTTTTCTGCGCGGTCCATGCCTCTTTACCTTCTCGTCGTCTTCCTTTTTCCTTCCGCTGTCTCTTCAGCACGCTGTTTCATGAATTTCCGATGAAACAAAGGGACCGACTCGGGTTGGATCCGTAGAACCAAACGAATTCGAATCCATCAAGTCTTGACACGTCTCATGCAGTGTTATCGTGCCGATTCTGTGATTTCATGCGTATTCCTCCTTTGATCACCGATCACTGCGGATTTTGCGTTTCACGCGCGCACAAAATATCCGTTATCAGCAGATGATAAGAATAGGGAAAGATTCGATTGATCGTAAAAGTAAGAGACTCATCTGGGCTGATGCTGCCACTTTCCTCCCCTTCCATCTTGCCATTCGACCAGAGAAGGAGGGGAAGGAGTGGATGAAGAGGAGAGAGTCACTCCTACTTCTCTACCTTTACTCTTTCCACATGATGATCATGCGGTGAAAAAGTGACGCCTTTCTCTGCCATTGCTCGTGTTATTTTCTCTCCCTCTTGCAACCATTCCCATCCTCTCTTCTCCTCTCTCGACTCGCAACTCTACTCTTTTCCATTGAAGTGTATCAAAAGGTAGTTGAATGGAATGGGGGAAAGGCAGGGCTGAGTCACTCAGTAGTTTCTTCTTCTTCTTCTTCTCCTTCTCGTTTTGGTCTCGTGTCGATTTCCCGCCGCGAATTGCCTATCCCGTTACACGGGAGTAATCACAATAACTGGTGGCAGCACACTGAACTACTGCAATAAATGGGGTGAAATGGCCTCCAATTCTTCCCCCGTCCAGTCAGACTGAGCAGTACCTTTCCTTGATTTATAAAGTCTATTTGACCATGCCGTGGTCTGAACCGATAGATCAATGAAAGTTCAGAATTCGAGACAATTTGTATGAAAGTAGAATTGAATAGGATCAGGTTGAGCGCAAGTGCAAATATCTTCCTCCTCTTATGGAGTCATTTTCGTCCTGTGAGTTCAGCCGTCTGTTCCAAATCGGCGAGATATTCCAACAGTTTATGGCACGGGGTTCAGTGAATGGCTGACAATGTGAGAGGAGAAAGAGAGATATGCTCCCCTCCCACTCTCTTGATCCGTCACGCAAAGGCTGCCTGTCAGAATAGATCAGAGCCCACCTCATTTGATCTACTCCACTCTCCACGATTCGACTGATCTCTCTCGTTCCTCTTATGATCGTCTACTCTATCTCCATTCTCCGTGTGATTTCCATTTCCGGAAAGTCCATCAGCGAATTTTGTTATCATGTACCTACATCCATCTGCTTTTTGGATCATATTTTAAGAGAGATTAGAAGATCAATCTCAAAATATTTTCTCTTTTTCTTAGTGGTTCGTGCGTCATTCTCTAAGTCGTGTTTTCGCTATAGGTAATCCCGTCTCGTTTCTCAATCTGGCGCTCTCTCGTTCGAGCACACTCTCTGACTCTCTGACTCTGTCCTCCCTCGATCCCTTTCCGTCTCTCAGATCCCTATGCTATCTCTCATTCCTTAGGTCTCAAGCTTTCGCGGCTTTGACGTGTTGCCAATGTGACAGGTTATTGGATGTTTTGCCATTTTCCTCTCTCTCGAATCTTCTCAGGGTCCGTTGCAGATTCTCTCACAATGCGCTATTGAAACCTCAGAATGCTAGGTTATGTAAGCAAGTGTGGTGCATGCGGAATGCACTAGTCACGCATCTCTTCCTCTCTCTCGAAACCTCCCAATTGTTTATAGTGGACTGAGCGAGGCCTTTTTTGCCGTCCATCCCATGGTGCAATTGTGCCATTGAGTCCCCTCTCCCTGTCTCTCCTCTCTTCATCCTCCCTCATCTCTTCCCAATCTGATCACTGCTCTCTTCTCTTCGTTCTGCGTGAGTAGAGAGAATCGTCTCTGTGTTTGTGCTTCTACCAGTTCATTTTCACCTTCTCCCCTCCTTCCTGTCTCTCGCCTATCTATCATATCACCCTCTCTCGTGATTGTATCGATTGATTGTTTGATCTACCGGATTTCGCGTGATTCGTGGTCTTCTGAAGGATCCCTTCTGATCCCTTTATCCCTTCTGAAGGAGTCTTTCTTGCAGTGTGCATTACCCCTGATCTCTTCTCTTTGCATCGTCAAAGAGTGCACCAACTTGAGTCCCCCTCCGACTCCTCGGCTTCCGTCTCCCCTCCACTCATCCGATTATCGATTGGATGAGTTCGCCGCAGCCGCTGCTCTCGCAGTCATCTTCTGCTGATTTTTGGCAGAAGTCTCACCACAATTCCCATTCTTCCTCCTATCGAAGTGCCCCTCCATCTCATGGAGAGAGGGCGGCAACCAATGGGGAGCTAGCCGCTGCCTATTGGTCGCCCACGGCCAATCCATTCTATGGAGGAGGCAAGGGAAGTGGGGTCGGCCCGCCCCTTCCAGCTGCATCCTCTCCTTCCATGAAGCAGCGATTCCCTCTGCAACTGCCACAGCAGACGAATTCATCGCAGCCTCAGAATCTGCCTCGAGCCAGACTGAGAGAGGAGAGATACGTCGCCCCTCCTCCTACTGCCAATGGAAGTGCCACGAATGGAAACTCGATCGGGTACAAACTGGCGAATCAGAGGGTTGGAGCACCTCCGATGATGATGAATGTGAATGAACAGAGGAGTCCCTACGGGAATGGACACTCGCAGCAGCAACTGCAGCAGGCACAGCAGATGCAGCAACAGCAAAGACAACTGCAGCACATGCAGCAGCAGCCAGGAGTGTGGACTGTGGAAGCAGAGAGATTGGCGAGAGAAGCGAGGAGGCCGCAGCCTGTGATGCAGCAGCAGAAGCAGAAGGTGCTGCAGATGCAGCAACCACCACCCCCTGCTGCAGTCGTCAAGTATGGTAAGCAGAGAGACTTCAGATCAAAGATCAATGGATAGACCAGAGTATTGATGCAGATCTGTGTTGGGATAGGTAACTCCAACAGGTTTACGGGTTCTTGTTCGGGTTATGAGGGTGAATGTTGTTGGGGGAATCAACAGTGATAGTGGGAATGATCAAAAACTGGATATTATGGGTGCTTCAACTCATTCTAGGTGGGTTTAACGAATTTCATTTCACTAAAATTCTTCTTATTTCATATTAATTACTTGGGGATGAGAGAGGTTCGATTGATAGTGCGGTCTTTATCTTGTTCGCTAAAAATAATAAAACACTGTTTGCAGGTGACAAATCGGGTCGTGGTTCTCCTCCTCGAGGCGGGGGAAGGAAGCCACAGAGATGGAATAGACTCATGCAGACACTTTGTTGCTGCATCGCACCCAATAGAGAGAATGGTGAGGAGTTGCACATGACATAATCAATCAAAAGGACTATTAATTTTTGCAATGGAGATCATGATCAGATTGAGAATGTAACGAACTAGCAAGGTTACGTTGGAACTGTGAAACATGAAAGTGGTGGAAGTGAAAATAAGTGTTGCAGGTGAGAAACTGCCGCCGATCAACGGAAGCCCGACGATCAGTGACAAACCCAAGGTATTTTTTTATATTTCTTCATTTTTCTGAACTGGCCTTTAATGAGACGCTGATATGAGTGTGCAAACATCCCGTTATTGAAATGGTTCAGTGTCTTCGTTTCCAATCTGTTATAACTCCTCCTATTTCAGCAGCAGCCGCAACCACCGCCGCCCACTCAGCAGCTGCAGCCTCCGCAGCATCTGCAGCAAGGAGGACAACAGGTGCAGCAGCAACAGCCGGCCTACACGAATGGCAACGGAATGCCGCCGGCGGGACTGATCACGCAGGTTTGAGAGGATTTACGTACATTGGCCTTCGAGTTTCAGAGATTCATGACAATGTGAAGGAATTTCTTCAAATATTCAATGTGATTCAGCATCGTTTTAAACATTAATCTTTCGGATATTTTGCGCAGATTTAAATGGATTAATTAAGAAATTCGTTGCAGATCCAGAAGCCGACAGCGAATGGCACGGCTGTTCCCTCTGCCAGTCCCATCACGCAGATCACCCAGAATGGAGAGGGTAGGCGATGATGAGATACGAAATAGGACTAATGAATTTTAGTTGATTAAAAATGAGTCTAGTAATAAACAAAATAAGTACAATTTTTATTATAATCTCATCTCCATTGTTGAGAAGAGTTCTTTCAATATTGCTTGCATCATTGAAACGCTAATGTTGCAGGCAAGACGGGCCTGAACGGTGCGACTGCGTACCAACAAGCAGAGATTACGGTGTCGCCGGGATCATACAAGGTACGGTAGTATTGATTGAAGGGAAATAGTTCTGAAATAATGGTACATGATGAAGCTGTTATCGAAAATACAGTGAGAGCGCTGGGTTCAGGTTCTATGCTACAGCTAATTACATTTCAGAGAAGTCAAGTAGTCATACTTTGTTGTATGGTCCGTTTTTTTGTTATTCTAGAAAACGTTTGAGTTTTGATGCCGCGAGGTTTGCTGTTTTGGCATGGACAGAAACGAAATGAAATTTGTTAGCTTCGGACTCGTCTCTCTCGGTTCTCAGCAATCTCTCACTTTCTTCCACTATTTCCCTCTGTGCTTTCTCTGTTCCTTCACTGGTCCTGATACCCTCTCCTCCCTCGCTTCTTAGAGTGACAGAACCAACGACAAAACAGAGACTCAGCAAGGAGAATAATGGCCAAAGGAAGGAGGATGGTGAAGCAAATAGTTGGTGTGCCTGACATACTGCTCCCGTTCCCTTTCCTCCTCTAGATCATACTTTGGATTGCATCTCCATTGTACTGTATCCTTTTCCATCCCGATTTGTTCGATATGAATAGCGTTCCTTCCCCATCCGTTGAAAGGGCTGATTGGTTTAGGAGAAGAATGAATGTGAGGGGGCGGTAGAGTAGAGTGATTGAATGAGATCCATCCACCCATTTGTATTGTAATGCGAAACTGAGTCAGAGGAAAAGAGGAGAGGGAGGCAGGTGGGTGGGATGGTAAAGGGTCATACAGGTAGAGAAGATCATTCCGTTTCTCTCGGAATGGGATTGTTGCTGGAATGTAGTGCAGTCGGAATTGTAAGTTGGAGAGGACTAGGCATATCTAGGCTTCACTGTTACTGTCACTGGTTTCAGTAGTCTCGTTTCGGTTATATTACCTTTTAATTATAGAAAGTAGTTTCTTCAAGTTCCTGCTCCCCCTTTCATCCCTCCCTATTGATTCATCCCCAATATTGCGCGTGATTTCAATGCCAATTTTAGAAGGGGAGGGGCGATTCACAGGGTTGCCAACTTTTTTTTTGCTCCGAGTACTTGACGAATTGGCACCATTCGTCCTCTCGTCTCAATGGGATCGAAGTAGACAGTTTGCACAATCATTCTGGCCACTCTGCCCACATTCCAATTTTGGCGCTGTTACTGTGTAATTTGCCGACTCAGAGATTCTATAAAAACGAACGCTCGAAAAGATTGGAGTGCAAACTTTCGCCTCGTTTACTTGTGTTGAGAGAGGTCGATCGAGAGATGAAGAGAGTGAGACAGACGATTTGCTACAAAGTGTTTGTATTGTATGTACATACAGCACTGAATAGGCGGATTGTCAGAGGGAGGAGGAGGGAGATTGATTCCCCTCCCTCCTTTCCTCCTTCCTTGGATCGTTCTCCTCTCTTGCAAAAGTGAGAAGACTCCTATTGTCTATTCCTCGTTCTTGCTCCCTCGAATCATCTGGGAATCACCAAAAAATGTCATGCATCTCTCACTTCCTTTCTCTCTCTTTTTTCCCTTCCGTTCGTCTTCCTTCCTCTTCTTATTTCTCTCCATTTCTGAGCATCCGAAAGAGACACTTAGAAATGGGAAAGAGAACTTTCTCTCCAATGATGTCAGTCGAACGTCCTTTCTTCATCTCATTTACTCTCATTTACTTCGTCTCTGTTTCCATCAACAGAAGATGTTGCTAGGAAGCCGGAAACGGGGAATATTTCATAAGTGCTGTTGTCTTTCCACGCAAAGAAAGAAGAATTTGATAGGAAGAGTGAATCAGAGATTCGCTATCTTGAGTGTTTTTCTTCGAGAAGATTCCTTCACTTTGCATCGCACTTTGATTTGTGATTGAGCCCCTCTCTGACATTCCTCTCCCTCCACTTCCCTCTCTCCCCGTTCACTCTAAAGATTCACTTCGCATTCCCGATTCCACACGAATTCTTCTGAATCGGTGCTTGAATTACTGGAATGGGTGCATTCAAACTCATTTTCTGCTTTCTGTTGCCTAGTTCGACATATTTTCTGGGAAACCGGACACGCGATGGACCGTGAAGGTTCATACTGTCCCCTTCGCCTCCTCTTCTCACGTCCCTCTCAACCGCAGTAAGAGTAGTTCTCAATCACTCATTCAATCCGATAGATAAGAGGACAGAAAGGTCGTCTAACTGCCGGATTCTCCCCTTTCACTTCGTCCCATTCTTCTTCCCAGTCCTTCTCTTCTCCTCTTTATTTCTATCACCTACTGAACAGCTGTCTGCGATAGAAGAGAAAGAGCGAAAACGAAGTGGAAATCAAGGCAGGAATTCGATCTCACCTCTCCCTATTATCGCGTGACGTCATCACTCATGCTCACACTTTCATTTGTACTCATCACTCGCTGTTTTTGACAGATTACGGTAGGTTCTAGGGATGAGTAGGGGGGAGAGGGAGGGAGATTACGAGAGGGGCACGGGTTCTACTGCATAGGCAATCGCCGTTTCCGGTCGCAGTAGACCACGGGATGGGCAGGGACGAGCAACACTCTCTCAATTGAGCCTTGTCTCTCGTTCTGTCTGACCAATGAGAGAGTGGATGGGATGGAGAGAGTCTGTCCATCCGTGGGGGAAGGAAGACGAGCAGTCGTTTTTCACGCCTCGAATACCGAAATGGGGCGCGTCTCTCGTGACTTCCGAAGGAGGAGGAGAGATGGCAAGGAAATTGGTTGTTGGAACGATGGTTCTGCCTTTCCTCCTTCCTCCTTCTCTGAATTCAAGAGCCTTCTCAGACCGGAGAACGGAACTGTCAGACCGTGTTTATCCGCCCTACAATTGGTTCAATTCCGGAGATCGTTCTTTCCCTATCTTCTTGAGTAACCACTCTGACCTTCTCGCTCCCACAAGCACTGCTCTAATCGAGTGGTACTGTCTGGCTGTCGAAATTGGAATGTTTTTGATGGGAGACTTGCGGTAGAGAGGACAGTCTCAGGGGCGGAATAACAGAAAAAGTGAGCTCTTGTTTTCGAGTGGTTTCGAGAGCTCTCGCGAACGGGTGAAGGGAGGCTGGCTAGACGATAGACTCCGTTTCGATCACCCACAGCAACGACTGTCTATTTTTCCCTGTTTTTCTTTTCTCCCTCCTTTCTCATTCTCATTCCCAGCCTGGCACAGTTCTCAGAAAGACGGAGGAGGACTAGAAAATAGATGAGCTTGCTGCGGCATCTTCAGTAGCGCGTGTGCTAAGCCCCCTCCTTGTGCTGACAATGAGTTACGGTAGAATAGAAGAAGGGAAGAAGAGGAAGGATGGAATAGGTTGATGAGGGGGAGGAGAAGAAGAAGGGAGTCCATTCTGTTGTTGAGACGAAGAAGGAGAAGATGCAGCCCACCTCTCTACCCTTCTCCTCCTTTCCATTCCAATTTCGTCTCTTTCCTCTCCTCTCGCCCTCATCTACTCTCCATTCCTCCCTCTGGTAGCACACGAAGACTGTCAACGTTGAGTGCCATCCTCCTCCTCTCCCTCGTCCCTAACTAGTAATACTGGGGATGATCCAGGTCTTTGAGCTACTGTCATGGGGTATTAGGAGGTCGTCGCGTGAAGATCAGCACAGATTATGCAGGGTTATGTTAGCAGTTGGCAGTTTGTATCCCCTCCCCTCCCTCCTCCTCCCCTTTCCCTCCCCCTCCTCCGTCCCTACTGTAATCCATGATGGAGCCGGAATGTGTTTGTAGAAGGGGAGCTCTGCCCTCTAACCTCTGGCGTTTTTTTCCAGCGAGTTGAACCCACTGATGACTCCTCTCCTCCCTCCTCCCTCCTCCCTTCTCTCACTCGATAGTTACTATTCAAACATTGTGTTACTCGTCGAACCGAGTGAGTTAGTTGGTTATGTTTCACTCCTGGCGCCGTGAGTTTTGAAAGATATCTCTGTTTTCCCGTTGGTTGTTGAGAACTTCGACTGCTTTGTCTTCCTGACACGTTTGCTTTCCTCGTCGACTCACTTCGTCTAATGCTATTGTTTTTGTCTGTAGAACCTCTCCACATGTTTTCGTTTGCCTGCGGGGGAAGAGAGAAGATTCATTTGATGGCCACCACTCAATCCGAAAGTTTCTGTAAGACAACAGCCATTAGAAAGCAATTAATCAGCTACTGACGAAGGGAAGAAAGAAGAAGATTGAGAAAACAGATGAGGTGTTTATGATGATTGGGTCAGCAGATCTCTGCTTCAAGGGAGCACTGACATTCTCGAACCTCCATCTTCCTTCCTCCCCTTCCTTCTCTCTATCTCCTATCTCTCTAGTATGTTGTTCCTCTTTCGATGGGAGATGGAAAAAGAGAAGTGAAAAGGAGGAAATCCATGCAATTGCTCACCTGTTTTCGTCGAGTTGGGGGCAAGCATCAGCATCAGCTGAATCCAACTGTTTCTCTGCTTCCCTTCCTCTCTCATCATTTCAATATACAGCGCTGTTTTGCAACAGCCGATTTTACCTTCTTAGCGAGTGTCTGATTCATACTATGCCTTTCTTGTTGGAGCATGGCGAGTTGCGAGTGCGTGACTAATCGATGAATGGAATCGAGAGGGGAGGGGAAGGGATTTCTTCATTCACGCAGAGAGATGTTCGATGAGTTCGTTCCTTCCTTCTCTTGTTTGCGTCCTCCTTTCCCCCATTGAGAATCTCCATTCCTTCCCTCCTCCTGAATCGGAGTGAATTGCTCCTCTCCTCTACTGGATCAATGATCAATTCAGAGAGAGGCCCGTATTGTTTGTGGTCATAGCGGAGGTAGGACAACATTTTCACGCGGGGTTGAGAAAGGATCAAAAGGGGAGGAGGGAGAAGGTAATTGTTGTGCGCACGCTGCCTTTTCACTCACTTCTCACTCCAATTTTCAATGCAGTAGGTAGAAAGCTGCAAGGTTTAAGTCAGTTAGCGGCGCTTGATTCCTCCTTTTTTGAAAGATGCATGCCGTTCTCTAAGCTATTTGAAGCGTAGATCAGGGATGGAGATAGGAAAGGAAGGATTTCTCCCTCTTTTGTCTCTCTGCAATAGGCGAATGCTATCCATTTCGAAGCATCCCAGCGCGCTTTGAATTCTATTCCATGGCAGTATTGCGATGTTTTTGGCAATGCTGTGTCTAGCGACTGCTTGCATGGTTATAGGCGAGCCGTGTACACTTTTCAACTTTTGTGAGAGATGTACACTGTTATTGCAATGCCCATCCCGTTGCAAGAGGAGAAGGAAGCGTCCTTTCCACCCTCAATGCTCACCTCGTTTGTTCTACGGTTACTAATTGGCTGCACTCCTCGTTCTCACTCTTTCTACAACGAGTAAACGAGAGAGAAGGAGGTTCCACGCTGCACCCATTGGTTACTACTATTAGGTTACTGCAGTGAAGGGAGGAGAGAATGGGAGTTGCCATCACCACCTCGTCCCTTTCAACCTTTCTCTTTCTTCCTCTCGAATTGTGATCACCAATCGTTACTCACAAGTGATTGATGTTTCCAATGATAAGTTATGACCCGTGACAACGAAAATAGGAGGAATGTCGATGATTGGCGACAGATTCGAATGATGCGACAGTCCTTTTCCCTCCCTCCTATCAGTCTTATCACTGTTTGCGTCTCCTCCGTCTCTTCTCTTCTCTGATCACTCCTTATCAGAGTGAAGGATGGCTCGACTTATCAGCTGAGTTGATCGTCGTTGCTTCGTGCTTTTTTTGAATTTCGAATCGCTCTCTTTCATTTGAGGCTCTCAGGGGAGTCGAGTTCGGAAATTCAGAGTAAAAAAACTGACGTTGCTCTGTTTGGTTCTCTTCCCACTCCATTAGTTCCCCTCCTCTTCCTTTTCTTCCTCAACCTCGAGGGCACTTTGTTCGAGAAACCTTCTAAGTTTCTCTTCCTCTATCCATCTTCTTTCCCCTCCATCTCCTCGTCCTCATCCTCCTTCCCTTCCTTCTCCTCCTCCCTCCCCTTCCTCCCCTCCTCTTCTCCCCTAGAGGGAGAATGATGCCAGAGGGCATTGCAGTGATCTTCTCCCGTGGGAAAACACACTTCCCCTTTGCTGTCTTTCGCGACCTCAAAGAAACTCTGGACGAGTCGCATCTTCATAGATCTAGTCGCTTTACGACATCTTCTGTTGTGTTGCCATCGTAACTCGGCAGTGTCTTTATACACCGTTCCGATGGTGGGATCTCTGATACATGGATGTCCCCTAGTTGCCCATCTCCTCTTCCTCTTGGTAATTGCTCTTCGTATCTCAATCACAGTCTACCGGTTTGGAATGTGTCTGCAGGCACCATACTTTGACTAGCTTGTCACATAACTGATTGTGAGTAGAAGCGAAAGGAACGAAGGAGAGGAGAAGTCACTGATTTGGCTCCTCTCTTCACTACTTTGGCCTCTTCGCTGGTTCTGTACAGTCCATTAGAGAACAACTGTACGTGTGGGAAGAGGTCACTCTGGGGGTAAAGCAGCCCCATCTGTTCCGCTAACTGATAAGGATAGAGGGGGTGATTAATTGGGACGGGGGACGGGGGATATCACAGGGAGGGGCGTCCTATCACTATCGAAAGCGAGCTCGTTCGTAGTGGATTTTGCGTGATCGAGATGGGCTAATTGTAGAGAAGGATGGGAAGGAGATGATCTAGGGTGTGGTCAATCGATGGATAGGAAGTCCCCTCCTCTCTCTTATGGTTATCACATCCGCCTATCAACTTCATCTGTTCGCCCCTTCCTTTGTTGACTCGTCTCTCTTGCGTGTAACTGACCAGTGGACAGAACTGAATACCGGAATGGATGCACTCTTGAGACGATTTCTCGTTCCCCCTCTCCCCTTCGCTCTTTTGACTCTCTCAAACGCGCCTTTTCTCTTGCAAGTTAAACTGAATGAGGGGGAGACAAGGATGGACGGTTAGCTCCTGCCTAAAGGATACAATCGATCCTCGAGTCTATTTTCCGAGAGAGTTCGTTCAGTGCCAGTCTAGTTTCTAGAGGTATTCAATAGCCCTCCTCCTCCTCCTCGAGAAAGAGAATGGCGCATTCTCTATTGTTTGAACGGAAGTACTCTTCAGTTTTCACTGCATTTCCCTTCCTTTTCTTCTTCTTCTTTTTCCTCTTTCATACCTCGCCAAACTCAGTTCTATGGCACTTTTCTGTTGTGTAGATTCATTTGTTTTCTCTGTCGTTCTGCCCTATGAATTGAGTGCGAGTGGGTAGGAAAAGTAATCTGAGAAGGGAAAGAAGGAGGGAGGGGGGAGAGGGAAGGGTTCACGCCGTCGAACTGATTTTTGTTTGTATTCGTAGCGATGGATAGGGGGTGAATAGGGGAGAAGGAGGGAGAACGATGATGATACTGTTCGGTCAGGGGAGGGGGAAGGTGCTGAGTTTAGACCAGTGCGCTTTGTGTTTCTCGTTTTCTTCGTCAGTTGCTTCCAGTTCAGATGTGAATACTTTTGGTTTTATTAAAGTCAGCGAGTTGCAAGTTTCGTATTATCTCTTTCTCTAAGAGGTGATCTCAAATGCAGTCCTCGGTACTTTTCTGCACACAAATGTTCTGAATGATTCATGACACTGATAGTTTCTTCTGTTATCCTTACCCTATCACCCCACTGATCACTCCTGCCATTTCCGTCCCTCTCCTTCTCCTTCTCTTGAACTGACTGAATTTCCTCTCCATCTATCTTCCTTATCCTAGTCACGTCACCACGCGCTTCGACGTCTCTTTTTCCTATCAATCTTGTCATTCTCCTCGTCCTCTCTGATTCACGTGATCTCTCTCCCTCTCCATTTCTCTGCCCTCTCTCCATTCCGCGTGTTCTCTCCCCTCCTCTCTCCATCCATCCATCCCTTGCAGCAACCATTGCCCGTACATCGTCTCCCCTCGTCGCGGTCCCTCCGCCTTCCTATGGTCCCACCACCATCTTGGTGAATGGGGGAGGAGCAGGAGGGGGCGGGGCGTATCGTCGTAGCTCCGCCCATTCCACCCATCATCCTCTGGCCTCTCTCAATCCCGCCCTCTTCTCTTCAGCTGGCAGAGGGGGAGGAGGAGGGAGAGGGGGAGAGGGAGGAGGAGGGAGTAAATCGTTGAGCTCTTCCCCTGCTAAGAAGCTAGTTGTGTCATCATCGGGTCAAGGAGGAGGAGGAAGGGACGACTTCTGGAGGCCATCGTCAGCTGCATCCAATCCTGTCTCACGACATCATCAATATCGATCCTCGTCCACCCATCATCGATCTCCTTCTTCTCATCATCATCCCTCTTCTATCACTTCCTCTCCTTCCTACTACAGTACTCACAGTGGAGGAGTCAGTGGATACAGTACCCTTCACGGCGGTCATCACTCTGCCCTCTCGTACGCTGATTACCGTAGTCCAAGGACGACTACGGTGGCCAGACTTCCGCTCGAGTACTACAGAAGAGAGAGGGAAGGAGGAGGACAGTCGACTATCGCATCTGTGCCTCGACCAAGATTGGCAAGGATGAAGGATCCGAAGGAGAGACGACTCTTCCTCGATGAATTCTCAGTGAGGGAAGATCCGAGTAGGATCATCGCCAATCTAGTGCTTCGACCTGGAAGGACGCCCACTGCTGATGAGATAATGAGGAGTGGAATGATCGGAAGGAGAAAGGTAGAGGGAAGGGAAGGGATGAAGGGTAGGAGAGAGTGCAGAGAAAGAGGGATCGTAGAGGGAGGATACTGTATAGAGGTCAATCTAATCATTAATCTCGTCTTCAGCCGCCTCCTCTGGAGAAGTTGTTGCTGCCTCCTCTTCAACCGAGAGACGCGACGAAGAAGTGTCTGATCATCGATCTGGATGAGACACTCGTCCATTCCAGTTTCAAGGTCAGGGGCAGAAAAGGAAAGAACTATCGACGAAATAGGCAGTCCGAAATTATTAGGAGTTCTTGATTTTGATCAAAAGTGCTCTTCAAATCAAAAAAAAATTGATATACCTGACCTTGTACGAGCTTGGAAACTGCAATCGAGAGGGTAGTGAAATTTTAAATGTTTCTAATATCTGTCATTTCAGCCGGTCAAGAATCCGGACTTCGTGATCCCCGTGGAGATAGATGGCGTCGTGCATCAAGTGAGTCGTTTTTTAATCTACTTTTCTATTTTTAAAATCATTTTCGAAATAGTCAAAGTGAAAGATCACAAGGGTACCGCCACTTCCGAAGTCCATTGAGTTTGAACGGGTCCTCTCATGCGATCTCACCCTTTGGCCCCTCAGCACATAAAGTATGGAATGTGCTCTGACAGAGTGCTTCATCCTCTCTTCTCCCCTTGATCCCTTCCTCTCTCCTTCTCTCTTCCAGCAGTTTGCCTCTCTCTCTCTCTCTCTCTCATCCCCTCAGGCGCTTGAAAATTCCGGAAAGCGATGATCCTCTCACTGAGGCAACCCTATCAATTGCTCACCCCACTCTCTCACTTTCCCCCACTCTCTCGACAGCTTTCGTCGCTCAGTCATGACAGAAGGAGACAGAGGAAGGGTTTACACTAGGCAGGTTGAAAGAATGGGAGAGGGAGAGGGAGGCATAACCCAGAAGGTTCAGAGAGAGAATTCCCGTGAATCGGAGCAGTTAGGATTGGGTTACGTAGAGGGAAAAGTTGACGAGAAGATGACAGAAGGAAGGAAGGAATGAGGAAAATACCAGGGACATTGAGGGTGCATTGATGAGAGAAAAAGCACGGATGGGGGAAGGGTGCGATGTGCTCACAGTGAACTTTGAAGTGACAATTAGTATAACGGGTAATTAATTGAGCCTAATTAACAGGTGTACGTGCTGAAACGACCGTACGTGGACGAGTTCCTCGCGAGAGTTGGAGAGAAATTCGAATGCGTTCTCTTCACCGCCAGTCTGGCTAAGGTAACGGTAGAAATAGACTATTATTGATTTTATCATAAATAGGAGATGGATCATAAAATGTAAAACTGAGATACTCAACATTGAATTCTCCGTAAACTGATTTCAATGATCACGAAGAATTTGTGTTTCAATTAGAATACCAGAGACAGCCATTATCTCATTGTTCAATTTTAATTTACTTATCTTGAATTGGATCAGTGAAATAATCTATGCTCTCTACAGTATGCCGATCCGGTGGCAGATCTTCTTGACAAGCGAGGCGTATTCCGGTCGAGACTCTTCAGAGAGGCCTGCGTCTTCCACAAAGGAAATTACATAAAGGTACAGTAATTCATCGTGTGAGATACGGTAGTATTGATCGTCTCCATCATGCATACCGTCATCCTTCTTCCCTTCAGGACCTGGCGCGACTCGGTCGTGATCTGAATAGGACGCTGATCGTGGATAACTCGCCCACGAGTTACCTCTTCCATCCTGAGAATGCGGTTAGTTGTCGATACGTTTCCTCGGTTACGGTAGAATTTCATCATGAGTACTGTAGCTCACCAATCTTCTCTGCAGATCCCGGTGCAAACGTGGTTCGACGATCCTTCGGACGTGGAATTGCTCGACATCCTGCCGCTACTCGATCGATTGGCTCAGGTACCGTAGATTGTTCACTACATCACCTTTGCGAAGATGCAAACTGTGTTTCTTACCGTAACCTTTCGTTGTTCAGGTTGACTCGGTGTACTCAGTGCTTCGTGGTACGAATGGTTCTCCTGACTCGGCAGCTCTTCTCGATCGACCGTACTCATGATTCCACTAGACCATCCCTTCTCTCCTCTCCGCTGTAAATCGCACTCGTTCTCTTCTCTCGATTGACACCCCTCAATACGGATATGTAAGCAACGACTAGACATGGATCAAGAATGCGCCTTTCGCCAATCTATTCCAATTCGAGCTCCGCCCCCTTGATATACATAGCCCCGCCCTTCCTTCCCTTTCCTCTCTTTTATCTGTTATAAATACTCTTCCTTCTCCAGTCGTGCCTTAGCTACACTAGTGTATGTCTGTCTCATGAGTGTGTCAGTCTAGACTCCTCCCTCTGTAGCAAGCGATAGACCAATATTTACAGTTTCCATCCGTTGAAAAAGTCTCATCCGCTGGAATTCATCTTTAGTCACTCCTCTCTTCCTCTCTCTTCCTTTTCTGACACACTCTCTCGTATCTAGTCTTCATTTTCTCCCGATCAATAAGTGCCTTCCTCTCCGATTACCGTATCACTACCCCGTTCGTCCCGTGTAGGTTCTTCATTCGACTTCACGACTACAGTAATCAAATAGCGCCTCTCGTTACACCACCACCACACTCTGGGTTCCTCTTTGTTGCTTCGTTGTACATACAAACTTACGCCAAAAGACCCTGTAATAAGCGAGCTATCTCACCCTTCCCTCCCCCTTTTTCCTCTCCCGATCACAGTATTTCCCCTCGAGAATCGATTGTTCCTTGTTGTCTACCGTACTCCTCATGCCTCTTCCCTACAGTAATCCGGTTGACCATAGCCTCTCTCGCACGTTGAATGCATCCGGTAAGAGTAGTCTACTTGATTAAGTCTCCCCGAGTGTCCCCCCCCCTCCCCATTCGATCGATTCTATCCGCCACCTCTCATCTCTGTCGCATACAATCTTCTAATCAAACCCTCCTCCCCTCATCCATCGATTCTATCCCCTCTCCATCCTTCCGTATCATTCATCTATCCATCCCGTTGTCCAACCAAATGTCCTAGCACATGCCCGGTACCAGTCCATCTCCCAACTTATCGTAGCCCGAAGAAAGTATCGATTCCCCGTCTCTCTTCCCCAATCCGGTTACCGTCCTCTCCACCCACCCCCAACAGAATCATATACAGTACGCGCAAATCATATGCAAGTTGCCTTTAGTGCTTCATCCCAACACTCATTTGACTCGTTTTGGCTGTTTCTGGTTAGTCCCGCCCTCTTCTTTCCAATCAATAATCTGTCCCCGTCTCATACAGTACCCCCCGCGTCCCCACCCAATTTGCTCAGTTCATTCGTTCGACTGTGGTCAAAAAAGATTTATTGTCGTGTTTGTTTTCGTAATCAATTTTATTGAGTGTGAAGAGTTCTATTAAAAAGATGTGTATATGTACCTTTTTGTCGTTTATTGTCTTCTCTTCTCAATAATCTTTTGTTTGAATGTTGAAGGGAAGATCGATTGTTATACATAATGTTCTCGAATATTTGATCGTTGTTCGTGGTGAAAGATTTATTGTGAAGAGACAGCAAAAGCAACGAAGCTGATAAAAGGCTGATAAAGAATACAATACAATTTGTATGAAGTTCACAGGACAATTAGATCTGAGATCGGAGGGAAGGGGGAAGGGATTCTTTGACGAGTTTGCTGACATGTTCAGCGCATCCGAGAGAAAGAGTGACACCCGATCCACCGTGGCCGTAGTTATGAATCACCACTGTCTGAGAATCGAGGAGTTGACAAAAAACATTTGAGACATATCTGATAATCAGAATCTTCACGCTAATTGTGTACCTGTTTTCCACTCGTCGACTTCTTTATCTCCTTCTCTAATCTGATTTCTTCTCTGAATGGACGAAGACCGACGTGATGAGAGACCACTGTAGCGTCCTGTCATTTTTACTTAATTATCTTTTTAAACTCCCAGAAAGAATAAATCGCCTTTTAGAAAAATAATAGTGTAATACCTGTAGCTCAGGGAAGATTCGCTTGTTTTTCTCAATAATTCTCTTCGCAGTCTCTTCGTTTACAGTGAGATCCCATGATCCGTGATCATGAGTCGACCCAAGAACGATGAAATCGCGACTGAAAAGACGATGATTCTTTCTCAAATTATTTTCAAATAGTCGAAAAGGACAGATACGATTGGTGAAAAACGACACCTAAATAACAAGCAACTCACTTGAGAAGGATGTAGTCCTCATCGTCCATGAAGAAATGATGGACAGCAGGGGCTGTAACTCTCACGACCTGTCCTCGACTGGGAATCAGCTGCAACATCAAAGAATAAAACTGAGTCTCCAGATCGCTGAAATACGAAATTCGAACCTTCTCATCTCCACACAACTTCCTCGCTCCCAGTCCACTGCAGTTGACGACAATGTCGTAATCTGCTGAACACACAATCTAAGTACAAATTTATCGTTTATCATACCGTTGAGATCATCGAGCGACTGAAGCTCCCTCTGCACGAATTCACCACCGTTTGCGAGGAATCTGAGGATTTACCGTTTTGGAGACATCGAATTGCAAAATGACTTCTTCGTGAGATACTTGAGGAAGATTGTAGTTTGAATGCCGTACGTGGAGTAGAACCAGCCCTTCCTGCAAAGATGATGGAATTCCTGCATTTTCAGAACCAAGGGGGCAAGGTGTAATGGGTTATTTTTACTCACGCGTATTCCTCTCCGAACTCTTTCACTTCCTCATTGCTCAATTCTCTCAATCCCCTCACGAATTTCATGAATGGAGGAGGAGGGGCAGAGGGATTTCGAGTCACATCGAAGCCAGATTGAATGAAGAAGTAAATGGTAAATAACAATAGTGTTCATAAACCAAATAATGAAGATAATGGCAACCTACCGAATAATTCCGCACTCTTGATTCCTCGCCAATTCAGTGAAACGTCGGAAAGCGGCCGAGAGAACTTCGCTGAAAGAATTGTAGTTAATCGAAGCCTTTTCTAAGCTACTTTATATCACCTCTCCAATCCCGGCACGGTGAACTTGCTGACGTACGGCCTCCAGATTCCACCGGCGACGTCAGATGTGATGGATGGAGAGTACGCGGATGCGATGATTGGAATCTGAATAGTTTCCCAGTTTTATGGAAGATCTGATCAGGTAACTCACAACTTTGCCTGGGAATAACTGCTGCAATTCAATCGCAGACGAGAGTCCGATAATTCCCGCGCCTACCACGACGATTCGAGGCGAATTTGAAGCCATTACTACTTTTAAATTTCCTAAAGTGAAAATGGGGAAAATGGATGAAGCGATATGAGCAAGCGTGTAAACATTGCAACCAAGAGCCAACACGTGAGGCGATGCGTCAAAGCAGCAAAATTGATCGCTTCAATTAGGTGCACTCACTCTTGTTCCCTTTATAACCCGGGGAATGGTCAGAGATGATAAGACGGTGTGCGGAAATTGTGACACGCAGGTACGCATCTCTGATCTATCTCCCCTCCCTCCTCGATCTACACGATCTCTCGTTTCGACGATGAACGAGGCATTCATCCCTACCATGGTCGAGCCGTGCATCTACCTTGATTCCTTGCATCTGACTCCAACGAGAGTTGAGAATGTCGTCAGATGGTTTCTCTCTCTAGATTGATCACACACTTCAGCCATGAAATACACACACGTGTGATAGATCACTGCGATGAGAGGGGAGGAGAGTCTTCTCTGTCTACCACGTAGGAGATGATCATTCAATGGGGAAGGAATAGCTCAAGAAAGACCAGACAGAAATGGTAAAGAGTGTTCATGTTCAATATGCATTGCATCACGAAGGAAATTCAACAATCTCGTTTAACGTTGGGTTACAGAGAGTATTTTTGTTTTTATTCAAGCGATGCTTTCGATCGTCCTCACTCCTCCTTCTCCCAATCATATTTGTCGTCGATGATAGACCAAAATATGAAAAATTTATGTTTCAAAGACACGTATATAAATCTATTGAAAAAGTAAGAGCAATTTCATCCGATTTTTTGATTTTCGGATATGTTTCACTCATGCTAATCCGTTCCGGAACGAGCAAGAGTAGAACAAAGGCCGTTCCGGAACGAGAGTCGAAAATCCACTCTCATTCCGGAACGAGTCTCATTTCGCACGTACGATATCGGACGCTCCGTATTCCGAACGGTCAACCTTAGTGTTCATTACTAGAAATACCACGTCGACATCCATTTCCTTTTTCTCTCATCTCTGAACGAAGATAACGTCATCAACGATATTCCACTTCCATCTCACACTCAGGCCCCATCTGCAAAGAAAATGAATAGTAGGAATGAAAATACTTCTCCTCTCTTCCCATACTCGCTCACTATTCTTCATCAGATTGGACATAAATCATTCGTTCTCTTATTCCTCCGTCTCACGTCTTCCCTCCCGGTCATCTTTCACTGCGTCTACGAGATGGTTGAGAAGGAAGAGACTACAAAGGAGAAGGAGGACCGAATTCAAGGCTACATCACTGTGAGATATTCCCTGTCCCCATCCCCTTCCTACAGTACCCCCCAAGTGAGATCGTTGGACTGCCCCATCGTACCCTACAGTAACCCTTAATCATCGCAGTTCGACGCAGGACGGCAATTCGGAGAATGGACGATCGAGAAGAAATTGGATAAAGGCGGATTCGGAAAAGTACTGTAATCTCTCGATTAGACAACGATACCGTACTCCTACCGTATTCAGGTCTACTTGGTACGCAGAAAGGATGGACAAACGGCGGCTCTGAAAGCGGAACCGAATGAGGTCGAAGGAGGAAGTGCAATCAAATTGGAGGTACGGTACCCCTCCCCTAATCCGTTCTCCATCACTACTCCTCCAATCCTACCGTAACCATTGCAGAAGTACGTGCTGCGCGATCTCAACGCGAAGGGCGAGATGCCACATATTCCTGTGGTTAGCAAGCTCCGCCTCTCCCATCTACAGCTCACTTCTTGCAGCTCTACCACGCAGCCAAGCACAACAACTTCTGCTACATGGTGATGACTCTGTTGGGAGACAACTTGAAGACGCTCAGAGTAAAGGATTACTGTAGACAGACTACGGTATCGATTGACCATTGCAGAACCAGCAGCCACAGAAGAACGGATATTCTACGTTCACTGTGAGCACTTGGATCAGATTGGCCATACAGTGTCTCTACAGTCTCAAAGTAATCCACGACCACGGATTCCATCATCGGTCAGATTGATGACTACCGTACTCCCCGTCTACCGTATCCCTCATTCAGAGATGTCAAACCGGGAAATTTCTTAATGGGAATTCCATCTGACCCCGAGAGGTCGAGAATTGTACACCTTCTCGACTTCGGGCTGTCGAGACAATATGCATACGAGGTATTCGAAGGAGAATCACTGATGACGTCAATTGATTGAGGATTTTCACGGCGACGTCTGGACATCGCGCATGGCGCGACCCACCGCCGAGTTCCGAGGAACAAAGAAATACTGTAGTCCTAATGTGCACAACGAGGACGAGCAGGTACTGTATCCCTTCCCTTCCTACCGTACTACTCTCTACTCTTACCGTACTTTCAGGGACGACGTGACGACATCTGGAGCATGTTCTACATGCTAATCGAGATGCACTGTGGGCTGCCATGGCAGGTATACAGTATCCACTGACTACCGTATCCCCACCGTACTCATTCAGCACGAAAAGAAAGAGAAAATCGAATGGATGAAATGTACAATGAAGGATGAGCACCTCACGCAAAATTTCCCACGTAAGTCAATACCCGCCCAAACCTACCGTACTCCCATGTCTTCCAGGTGAATTGCGTAGTGTGATTCCGGCCCTTCGAAGATTGGACTGCTACCAGAGACCGGACTACCACGGCATCTACCAAGCAATGGTTGCCGTCCAGAAGAGGTGAGAAAGGAAGCGAGGGGGGAGGGAGAGGGGGGAGGAACTCACCTCATTCGATTGTAGATACAAAGTGGCCAATGATGAGTCTTTCGACTGGGAGCGGGCTAAAGGCTACAAGATTGTGAGTTTGGCCCATCCCTCTCCCCTCCCCAATCCATCTCTCTCAGCTCACACCCACCAAGAGCCCGGCATGGGTCGATTCCGGGTCATTCTTTGCGTCTGACCCTGTCAAGATCAGCCGTCACAATGATATAGTATGAACGACGACTCCATTCATACCGTATCGAACCGTATTCAGCCGATCTTCTTTGATGAGACGACCCCTGAGCCCCGACCACTCATCAGCATGGACAAGCCCGCCTACATGGGAGCACCCGGCTCGGGCTCGGGCGCTGGCAGCAGCAACCCACCTGGTACGTTTGCCTGTCCTGGCCGATCCCTACCGTACTCACCCCTCTCTTCTACCGTATCCACTAACTCTTTCCTCATTGCAGGCGTGACCAAGCCCCGCACCGACCAGTCGTGATACATGGGCCCGTAAGGAGTGGCCGTCGTTCTCTCGTCTCTTCGTGCCCCCTTCCTCTCTCTCTCCATCCTCTGGTCGACATCGTCTTTCGCCCCTCTCTCTCCACTATCTCAATCTCCCTTCCCTCTCATACCCCAATGCCCTATCCCCCTCTCCCCCATTTCGATCCATCTTTGCGGCTTTCCCTTGATTGTTCATGTCCTTCTGGGCTTTGCGATAAACAGGATTGAGATGAAAAACTAGAGAATACCAGACTGAAGATACTTAGGCCACAATAATCTCCATTTTCGTTCGATTTCCTGTCCCTGCTTGAGTACACACGATGCGTGGCCCGACCACGTAGCCGAAGGAACATCTTCAGTTGACAATGTATCAGAGGTCAACAAAGACCACAAAGGATTTTGTTGAGTGTAGAATGTTCAGCGTGCATTGCATCACGAAGGGAATTCAACAATCTCGTTTAACGTAGGGTTACAGAGAGTGTTCTTGTTTTTATTCAAGCGATGCTTTCGATCGTCCTCACTCCTCCTTCTCCCAATCGTATTTGTCGTCGATTGACGCCCCAGAGTTCGACACTGCCTGAGGAGATCAATCGATAATCAGGGAATCGATCGGTAGGTCACTCACCACTTTGAGCAGGTCGTAGACGAAATTGTAGTCCACCTGCAAGCAACTATTGATTTCCATCTACAGTACCCTACCGTACCTTGCTGTAGTACTGTAGATGGTCGATGTAGTCCATAACCTTTCCTAGCTCGACCTCCGCACTCTTCAGACCATCGAAGAGCTTAGCCTCAAAGATCAAAGATCAGATGGGATCAAAGATCAAAGATCACTCCTCACCCTCTTCTCTCCTCTTCTGCAATCCTCCTTGCACTGCATCACAGCCTCTCGTTGTTGGATGCGTTTCCACGGAAGACCTAGGGGGGAGATTGATCTTTGATCTTTGTTCTTTGATCTCTCCCTCTCACCGGCTGGTTGAATGACGTCGAGCATCAGATAGAACCACGACTCGCAGTCATCCTTCGGACTCAATTCGATGTTGCGATGACACGCGATCGACGCGAATTTGACCGTACCCTGTAGGATACTGTAGTTAGATCGGGTTGTAGCACAGGTCACACCTTGAACTTGGCCTTCTCGCGCGGAGTCTTGAGCACGTTATCCTTGTTGGTGAACTTGCGCGCGATACCAAAATCGAGAATGTAAACCTGGGAGTACGATAGGTCGGTTGGGTCAGTCCGATGGGTCAGACTCACGACTCGTTTCTTATCTCCCAGTCCACAGGCGTAGTTGGCTGGCTTGAGATCTCGATGGATGAAGCCGTGTTTGTGCAGATCTTGAACGGCCTCGAGACATTGGGAGGACGCCCCGAGACCCGTCGGGAGGGAGAAAACCTGGGATGGGAGGGATACGGTAGATGGAGTACGGTAAATACCGTACCTTGTCTGGTCTCTTGTTCTTGAGATCGGCGAGCGACTTGCCTACGAGTTGCATCACGAGGAAGAAGTAAGTGTCCTTCTTGCCTGAATATCGATCGGGTTACAGTGGGTACGGTATTCGAGTTCAGCTGGTCAGACATGTGATCTTTGATCTTCACCTCTATCGACGATTGAAGTGAAGTGCGAGTCCTTTCGCTCCTGCGCAACCAGTTTGAGAATCGCAATCTGCAATCATTTTGAGTGATTCCAGTGGTCAGATTGCAAGATGGCCAGAGCCGTGAAATAGAAGCGGACCTCCATCTTTAGTTTGGAGTCCTTCCGTTCCTCCTTCTTCTTCTCCACCTTCATTGCATACAACTTGGTCTTGTCCGATTGCTCATAGACCCTGCAGGGAAAGAGTAGATACTGTAGATTAGTAGAGTACGGTGATTGCAGATTAATCTGGACGGATACTTCAAATGTTGTGGCAGTATTTTCTGCCACATCATACGGTTGTTGCATTTGGTTATGAATACGGTAGTTCGTGAACCAAGGCCACATGTACAGTATGTTACGGACTTGTAGACTGCTCCGAAGCCGCCCTCTCCCAGCAGTTTCTCGACGACATACTTGCCGTGCGAACCCTGAAGAGGGTACGGTAGATCGGGGACGATTGAGTACGGTATCTCCAGGATACTAGGATACTACAGATACGGTACCTCGATGGTGTGTCCCGCGGCGAAGTGAACGTCGTCCTCCTCTTCACTCATGGCGACCGACTGAGACGAGGGAAAGAGAAGGGAATGCGGGGAGAAGGAGAGGAGAAGGAAGAGGGAGAGAAGGAGGAAGAATGGATTATGCAAAGGAGAGAGAGATCATTCGGAGTGAAGAGAGCAAATTCGATTAGAAAAAATAATTGTTCAGATTGTATTCAGGACAATTGCACAGAATTCGTTCGAATCCGACGATGCAATTTGGAAACGAATGTTGAATGGTTGAAGCACCGAACTGCTTCATTTGGTAAGAAGTTAACTTTATCATAACTAATGGACTGCAAGGACGAACAAATGAAAATGAGAAAAAGCGTTTAAAGTTTACATTTGGATTCGGCTATCTCTTCCAAATTGAATTTCTTCCTAAATTTGGGAGTGAAAAGAGCCATCGCTTCGTTCTTGGGGAAATCGTCGAAGGAAATTATCTGCAATGTTTTGTTTCAGGTTAGATTTCACTTCAAAACTATTACAGCAAAATGAGAAGTCAACTTACACCCTTCTCGGGCACATATCTGATCTCGCAAGCATCTCTTCCTTCTAAATTCTCCCTCGCGATTCGTAGAACAGAAAAGAGGAAAGCGAGTGATTGTTCATTCGCCCTTGCGAGGGATTTCTTGAAGTGGGAGAGGGGCAACTTATCTACCTGGAAAGAGTAAAAGATCCCTTTTATGTACATTGTACGCTTTTCATTGACTCGTTTGTGAACTCGGACAATGAAGGAAGAGTAAATCAAACCTTGGTAACAACGAGATCCTTCGTTTTCCATCCCACAACTGCAGTTGGCACATCGGCCAATTCCGGTTGAAGAACCACTTCCAGCGATCTAAAATCATTACGATGTTTTAGCTCTTTCTCGCAGCGATGACTGGGCAATATTTTCAGGTAAACTCACTTAAAAAATCCGAAGTTGCTCGAGAGGTTGCGTGTCTTCAATTCGACTGCAGTATCTGAAAAGAAAATGATTGGAAGATGAGGAAATCTCGCGTGAAGTTTGCTTACCTCCCATCACTGCATCGATCTCTGCTGCACAACAGATTCCGATTGATTCTCCTTCAAACTCGAGATCAGATCTGACCATCTTCTTGAACGCGGGACGACTGTCCACGGGTGCATCCGTGTCCGGTTCTCCCTGAATCGACCGTTGACGTAAATATTGATTGAACGAAAAATAACCGTCGGTTTATCCGCAGTCATGTACTGCTCGAACTTGAATCCACTGTAGGCACCGAGAGCATCGGCACGGTCGTATCTGGAAGATGATAATAAAAACAAAAATAGAGCCGCTAACGAAGGTACAACGAATAAGAAACTAACTTCTTGGTCGTCTCGCACAGCAGAATGACATCTCCCACTTTCACTGCGATCACAGTCCACGCATTCTGAAAATCGTCAGCTATTCATTGTCTATTTGTTCGAACGATAAAAACAAGTAGGTATGCGCAGAAAGAAACAAACCTCAGGTCTGATCGATTTCGGGAGATGACTCATGATTGTCATCGTAATCAATCTCATTGTTCCACGGCGACCAGCGAATTGAGCTCCATCGAAGAGCTGAATAATCGAAATGATAATCAATCAGAGAATTATGAGTAAAATGGTAAAAATGCGTACTTCCTTGAGATCATCTCCTTCCTGGCACAAGCCCATCTGCAGAGAGGATGGAGTCGGCCCTCGTCTTGGATCGAATCACACTGCAATGAAGAATGTTCTGATGATGATGAAAATGACTATCACAGGTGCCCAATTGGTTTTCTTGATGTTCAAATAAGCTCACTTTATCAATGAAGCTGTCGATGCCTTTCTTGAGATCGAAGTCGACGTCATCCTTCAGATTCTCCTCGATGAGATATCGAGCATGCGTTCTGTCGTTGACAACCTCACGATCAACTGTCACCTGGGGAAGTGATGATATCTCAGAAGATGGATATGAGGGAATAATAAGGTTTCAATTCCTTACCGAGTACTCAGAAATGGATCGAACATTGGACAAACGAGCGAAAGTGCTCTGGAAATCTCTTCTCTGCAGTGCGAACTCGAACTGAAATGGGCATTGAAAGGAACTCTGATGACCGAATAAATAAAAACCATTCTAAATAATGGTTAGCTCACCATTTTTAAGGGACGTTAATGGATGGATGCTCAAAAGTATTGGGGACGTATAACTTCATGCAGCATGCTTGCTTTTGTACTGTTTATATCGGATGCGTCCAGTAAACGATGATTTCTTCTTCTTCCGATAAGAGTCCATGTACACGGGACGCGTCCGTTCATTTTACGACCAGAAATGATTTTATTAATTGGTTTCCTAACATGGTTTGTAATGTTCCCTTAATTGATTTGTAAGAACGTTTTACTTAGAATGAGCTTGTAACTATTGTTCCACTAGACGACAACAACCATAGAGGCAGAGGAAAGTGCCAAAGAATAAGCTATTCCTCGCTCAACATGAAATAGAAAAATGTTAGGAGAGAACGCAAGTGAATCAGGCAGATATGTTAATTTGAAAGTGTGAAAATATGTTAATTTGAAAGTTTGTATACACGACGGTAGAATGATTTACTGACCATTTATTGTTTGAATAAATCACAAGACGGGAAGAGATGGAGAAATTGGTGGAACAATATGAGAAAAGATGGAACGTGAACGGATTAAGAAAATCAATTAATTTGTACGAGTTGCTCCTCCACAAGATGAAGCCCTCCATTGGCTTCCTCGACGATGGGAAACTTCGGGTCGTAGTCCTTTTCCGTTGCTCTACGGTAGTGCCCTTCCAGCGCTGATATATTAAGCTTCAGGGAATGTATGAAACCTAAGCGCATATTATAATAGGCATCGAATGCAGAAAATGACTCACTTTCATTTCCTTCTGCCCTCTGAGCACACGCGTGGATGCAGCCGAGTTCACGGGTCCTTGCAAGAAGGCCATGGCGATCCCGCCGTCTCGCACAATTCTGGGGGCGTTCTTCACGAAAAGACGCTCATTGAACTCCTGAAATGGGTTTTTGTCAATTTGCATTAACAAAATGATAGCTCTTCAAACATTGAAGTGGTGCGATGCACACCTGAAGAAGTGCGTGCAGATCGTTCCCATTCTCACAGAGTGCGAGCAATTCCACATAGATCTTGCTGCTTCGGCGCCCTACACCTTGCGATTGGTGAAGACTAAATACATTATTTAGCTCACGTTACGCAATTCCAGCTATTCTATATCCGTTCTAGTATTGTTGTGCTTGGAGAACCGGCAAACGAACTTGGTTGATTTCATTGATCATCTCGAGTGTGTCATCATTTTTCTGTCGATGGAAGTCACTTCATTCTTGAGCTCAGAAGATGAAAATCATCCAAATAGAAAGCGAGTAGAGCTCTGCAATCGTATTGTGTCATTCATTTTAATCGGAGAGGCGGAACAGGGTGAAAGATTTCGAAAAAACAACTGAAGGCGGAAGCAGAATATTCTATTGTAGTACACGGTCGAGTCACCCCAACAATTGTGAGAAGTGAATGAACATTGGGCCATATCTCAGGGAAAATCTGCTCCGTAATGTGATAAATGAAGGAACACTGGGCCATATCTCGGAAAAAAATCAAGCTCATAGGGTGAGTAGCAAAGGAACTTAGAGTCATATCTCAGAATAAGATCTGGGTCATAGATCACGGAACAACCTTATCACAACTTATCACAGAGTGAAGACACCAATTGACATTACACATCAGGCCAGGCTCAAACCAGCGAGGACGGGTCACTTCGTAACGCGTTACTCTCTTTCTTTCTCTCATCTTTCTCCCGACTTTCTAGATAAGATTCGCTTCTATTTCCCCGTCAACGGACTTCCAGCCATCACTTTGTGTTATGAGCTCGTCACAACTGGTCAGTTTTTGTATCGGTCTAAATAATCACATGAAAGTTAGACAAGTTATTGCCACAAATATCTATTTAGATAGTTTGTATAACGTCTTTCAATGAAACATAATGTTCCTTGTTGATTGTTTATTATGTTATTGCTTTTGGTTATTAGATTTAATTAATAAATTTCACATGAATTGTACGGTACAATTTGTACGGAGACAAATAAATCTCACAATTGTTCCATATCTCAGAATGCAGAAACAATAAAAGAAAAGTGAGTAAGAACTTCAAAATAGATAAATAAGAATGCAGAAAAAAGTTATTCATCACATAATGCGCTCAATCTCAAGGAGTTCGGTCGATAGTTATCTAGACTCTTCATGGTAAGACTTTCATGCTTGGAAACAAACAGATTTTGCACAAGCTCATCGTGATTGTGAATGAGGTTTCTATTTTGGGCACTCAAATATCTGCGCCTCTTTGTGCGTGATCATTGTAGACATTCTGCTACAAGTTTATCGATGAGATCTCTGTGCAAGATCGCCTCGTTAAGATCATCAGAGAAGAATGGAAAGACTGGATGAAGGGAAATCGAGAAGAGAGAGCAATCTCATACTCACACTGTACATTTTCCAACTTTCATCCACGCCCAAAATAATTTTCTATCGAAATACTATATATGTCTGCATATTTTCACTATTTTCATTCTCCTCTTTCCCTCTCTTATTCTTCACTAGCCGAGCTTTGCTCGCTATGGGCAAGCCTTTTTTTGGGAATATTATAGTCTGAGTGAGATAGTGTTCTAGCCACATACCCGGCTTCCCTGCCCACTTCCTTGGCTGACCTACCGTACTCCTACCGTATCCCTCTGACGCGCTAGTGACCTACCGTACTCCTACCGTATCCCTCTGACCGCGCTGGTGACCTACCGTACTCCTACCGTATCCCTCTAACCGCACTGGTGACCTTCCGTACTCCTACCGTATCCCTCTGAACGCGCTGGTGCCCTACCCTATTCCTACCGTATCCCTCTGACTTGGGGTACTGTAACTCACTTTCCGACACTCCCTGACCTCTCCCTGATACTCCTACATCAAGCGAAAAATCCGGCAAAAGACCTGCCCCGGGTGGGCATCGAACCTGCCCCTCGCGGGTGAACTCACCAGCGCACAACCAATACACCAGAATTACAACTCGGCTCTACGTTAATATTTTCCATCGGGCAAAAGCTCATTCGACGCGTCTCGGCGAGCTCTACAATCCCCTAGTTGGAATCTAAGCGATAGCTGCACGCGCTCGCGAGTTAGAGGGCAAAAACGAAAAAGTCCGAAATTTCAAAGTGATCTTTGATCCCTTCAACGACGTCCTATCAAAAAGTTTTCAACTGTGAAAATGTGCGCCAGGGTCGATTACATAAGACCTATATATTTGCCGAATCTTTCACCGCGCCACCGAGGCTCCAGGGGCACTTTGCTTTGACCAGTCAATTTGTCATCAGTCGCTTTCTTATGTATAGGGAACTAGCCGAGCTCCGCTCGCTACGGGTAAACCAAT